>JBCJKH010070416.1:0-14110 GCA_039877255.1 Loriculus beryllinus
CAAAGGAGGAGTAAAGAGAAATAAGGCAACGAAAAAAATTATTTTAGAATTACGTATTATATTTAAGCATTAACCCATAAATAACAAAAAAGGAAGACTGTATTACTGAATCACAGTGGGTAATTTCTCTTCCACTTTACCTACATGAGGCCCACTAAAATACCTTATACAAGACAGCACGGTGGAGGAGCTTGTTTGGATTCTGTACACCACTGGACTCAAGTTCTCAAAAGCATTCAAGGGCATGTGTCTGAAATTTAACAGAAGCCTTCAAAGTCTTTGAAACCTAATTTCAATTCAAGATATTCCCTTCAAAGGGTAGGATCTTTCCAAAAATATGCAGGAAACTGCCCACAGGAGAACCAGAAGAATGATTAGATAAGGAATGCCTGTTAACACATGAGGAAAGACCTAGAAGAGCGAGCCTGCACCCAATACGTAAAGAAAATCTGTAATCAGGGTAATGACCTGATCTTCATGGACAGATGCAATACATTTATGCTTCAACAAGGAAGTTTAAACTCAGGCACGTAACAGTAATGCGAGGAAAGCATCCAATGGGTAGTTTCTGGAGCTTCAAGAACCTCATCCCAGAATTCAAACACCCCTCTGTCCATCCCACCCCCACCCCCCCCCCCAACATTTTAGGAAAAGCTTTAATAAGCATGATAAAAAAAAAAGCATACTGTGGCCAGTCTTGTAGCTGAAGACTTTTCATTGCATATATCACTCTTGTTTCTCTCCCTGTGCCACCATTCCAAAGAAAACCTCTTTTCAATTCCATTTGTCAGATGATCTGCAAAATAGGTATTTTTAAATACGGTTGACCCTGCTAACCCTTACTGATTTAAGTATGCAGGGTCTGCAGGAGGCACTGAACACAGAAGCCAGCGGCTTTCTCCAATATGGAACCACCTGAAGCACAACCATTACAGAGCCCGCATCAACCCGAGCTGTTCTCTAGACACAGCTACCTCTGTGCTCTCTTAGGCTCCCACCTCTTGCACTTGCATACAACACGTTTTACAAGCAGTCAGCATTAGAGAAATATCTTAAAAAGATTTTGAGGGGGTTTAGTGTTATTTAGTTTAGCTTAGTGTTTTGTTGTTTTGCTTTTTCTCTTTTTTTGGGAAGGGGGCTGTTCAGAGAAATAGTTCAGATTTGTGGAAGAAAGTTTCGCTTCTATCATCATGTTAAAGTTTCTTGAGAGTTACCTTCTACCCTTTACATTACTTAGTGATTCAACAGAGGTAGGGGAAAGATACATGATGCAAATTTGGTATATATTGGATACCTCTTATTAACCCTATCAAAATCTGCAAGCGTGAAAGCTTCTGTATCATAATACCCTACTGAATGACCTTTTATATTTATTCTTTAGACGCCATGCATTACACTTAATAATCATAGTTCAGTATCATTTATTCTGACCTAAAGACTTATTTCTCGGTCCACAGGGGAACCCTTAATTATTTCTCCTTGGTTGTAGTCCACAAGAACAAATTTCACCCTGTTTAAGATGTCTCTTGGTAACAGCTTAAGCCAACAGAAGAAACATGCAATATGGGTTGGTTTTTTTTTTTTTAGACATGCACATGTTTTTCTCCTGAGGTTGCATCACTGTTTTGGCCAACCATTTATTTTACTCTCCTCTGATAACTGTGGCCTAGAGAACAGCCATTTTTTCTTCCCTTCTCTCTGGGGAAGCTCAGATTTTGACAGGATGCAACACACCAGTAAAATAAAGTCCTCCAGGAAACATTCATTGCTTCCAGGATTACACAGAGAGATTTTTTTATTTCCTAGAAGCGCCCAATACCACACATACATCTAAATCAACTAGCAGAACCCATACAATCAATATGTATGCGAAATAAGATTAGACCACAAGATAAATAACAGAATTCCTATTACCTCCATCTCCTTCAACAATCCAAAACCTAGATGCCATTATAAGAAAACACACACTCATGCCATCCCTTACACCTCCCAAAACCCCTGCATACTATCTTAATGCACAGAGTGGAAATGCACTAGGGGCTATGTGGTGAAGTAAGCAATCAAAATGAGCCTTAATAGTCCTGACTCCAGGTAGGACTCCTCATTTTCCTGAGGAATCAAGATACATGTACAGAAGATACAGAAAACAAGTGCACAAGTAGAACTGCCGATCCAAAGACAGTAACATGGATTTCCAAGCACAAGTCTGAAAGCTATACACTCAAAGGAAAACAAAACATCTTTTTTTGTAAAGGGACTACTTCACCAACAGAACCAACAACCAACAGAAAATAGAGCAATTCCCAACAGTGCCTTGATTAAAAAAGCAGAACCTGAAGTTTACTTTGCTGGGAATCCACAAACAGTGATCTCCCAGGGACGAAGAGAAACTAACTATAGACAGTGATCAAAGTAGATATTGATGTACAAGTGCATAGAAGGCTTTAACATCCGAATGGAACACATCTGTCCAAATTATTATGCAATTTCAAAAATAACTTGTTCATGACAGACATTTGGCAATATTTCACTACTCTCTTTTGGCTTCAGAAATTGAGTAAAAAGCATTTTGGTATTTAAAAATATCTATTTGTATTAGAATGCGCTTTCTGTTCTAACAACCTAAAATGCCATAAAATTTAACAATTTAACATGACAACAGTGTTCACAACTTAGTGTTTGAAAACCACAGGTTTTTTTTTTTTTTCCTCTCTTTGACAATCTGCTGTTCTATGCAAAAAAATCATGCTGGGTTTTTCAAAGCAATCTTGCACTGCTGACCCTACCAGCTTTTTAAATACTGTAGGTCTAAGCAAATTCATAAATTATACTGGAAAAAACTATGCTGTTGCCAGTGCAGCAGGAAACCAAGCCACTGCAGCAAATAATTCATTCAGACCTATCCTTTACCTCATTTGTGGAATATTTCATCAGCAAGTTAATCTCTTCCATAACTCCTCCAGGCCTCCCATCCCACCCTTGCCAGCAGCCTACAAACAGATTACAACTAAAGTATTTACTGTAAAACTTAAACAAGGTTGATCTTAAGTAGCATAAAAGCACCTTCATTCCAATCTGGAGCAACACAACTTTAAGCAAGAAAGAATAAACACTCTGAGGGTGTTGAGGCACTGGCACAGGCTGCTCAGAGAAGCTGTGGATGCTCCATCCCCAGCAGTGTTCAAGGCCAGGTTGGATGAGACTTAGAGCAACCTGCTCTAGTGAAAGGTGTCCCTGCCCATGGCAGGGGGTTGGAACTAGATAAGTTTTGAGGTCTCTTCCAACCCATCCAGCCTATAATTGCACGATAAATAAACCAGGATTTTAAACTGCGCATTAGGTATCTGATAAAAGACCTTTCCTGCTTCTGAGCTCCCCCAGTATTTGTATCCAGAATCTGCAAAATGACTGGGTTCCTGTAAAATATGTTTTGCATCAGAGAACTGAAATTTATAATCCTCATTCCCTTGCCACAGACACACATCACTGTACTGACTGAACAGGGGACTTCAAATATGTCAAAAGAGTTACAGCCTAGATGGGAAAAAGTTCTCTGTATTAGCTGTAGTTAGGATGGTACAAGAAGGGCTGAAGTTAAAACAGGAAAGACTCAGGTTATGAACCAAGATAATTACCATAACCATCTAATAGTCAAGACAGCTCTGGAGCAGACAGTGGAAGAAACAGTGGACTTCCACTAGAAGTTTCCAAAAACAGTTTGGACGCTTGCAGGTTGACCTGCCTGGGGGCAAACCAACATGATAACATCTCCAGTTCTATCTTCTAGGACAGCCCTGTATTAGTCTGGTTTGGTTTTCTTCTCTATTAATAATTATGTACATGCACATATACTGGTATAATAGAAAAACCATGTAGATTTCTTTATACGTATTCTAATACCATATATTTTCATACTTACCCATACTTTTTCCATTTTTCTTCTATTTTATATATATGTATGTGCATATGTATTCAGATATACACGTAGTGTATCCTTTATTTTCCTTCGCAAGACTCATTACTGAGTTATAAGTAATTCTAATAAACCTCAATTTCTTCCTCATTTAACAGCAATGTTCCTAGTTTTGGCCTGCAGCTTATGCTACAAACTGAAATCTTTGATAACTCTTCATTTCCACTGCAGTCTCCCCCCCTTCTTCCCTCCACCCCCAAATCATCTGTTATACAACTGAAGCATAAATCAAAACTAGGAACCAAACAAAACATGTTTCATCTTTTTTCTGTATCACTTTGTCATTATTAGATGACCAGCAGTTACACACAGATATTATTAAAATAATTAGAAATGCCTATTTTCACATTACTTACTTGTGCAAGTTCAATAAATGAGAATAATGAATAAAAGCCTAAAAAGGCATTGTATTCTGTATTTAAAACAGTAGCTTAGATGATTTATGTTGTCAACAAGCTAATATATGAGAAAAATGGAAAGAATCATGAACTTCACTGAAACAGAGAAACTTCAAGATACTCAAGTCAGGAAAGTTGTAGCAATATTTCCACCTACTGGAGACTGGAGATAATTAGCAGCTACTCAGAGCTGCAACAGTCACATTTTCCTATATAAGTTCAATTGATTCACGTATAAATCCCTCTCAGTGGATTCATCATGCAATGTAGCTCCATGATTTCATGCATGGCCTCAAAATAAAGACAAAAATAAGATACTCTTTGGCTTTAGTTTTTTCCTAGTCCTTAAAGGTAAGACAACAGGTAGAGCCTGCCCCTAATTGGCAGAACATATGCGAGTCAGCTACATCTTCTCCATAAGACTGCTAGAATCTATTAATAAATCAATCAGTCCAACAGTGGATTCATTCATCACGTCAAGCTTGATTCAAAGAGGAATGTGCTGATGCTTAAGAAACAACGATGTCAAATTATGGCTTTATTTTTGTCACCATAGTATGTTGTAAAAGTTAGCAATTCCATGTTTCATGTGCAATACCTCTATCTCCCCACCTCTGGATGTTCTTTAAAACAATCTTTTAAGTGGCATTTTACAGAAAAAAAACCAAACAACGCATCACTGCTAAATGGCAAATAGTCCCGAAATGGCCTGCTTTATGTGGCAAGGAACCAAGGACTAAGCCCCAGGAGCCAAAGAGAATCTGTTTCACTTAAAACATTTTTGTACCTCCTCAAACAGAGAAGACTATTGTCACAACTTCTGTCTTCAGCTAAATTCCACCACATTACTTGAAGACAGCCTGCAGCACTAGACCAAGCAATTTAACTTCCTCATAAGGTTTAGACATGCAATTGTGGATTCTTAGACCAGAGAGTTCTGAGAGTAAAACAGATTGAAAAAAGCAAGCTTTTTTCTTTAAATCAACCCTCAGTAAAATAATTTGTTAAAACCCACAAAAGATAGGGATTCATCAAATCTTTTACAGCATCCAATGAAGGTTAATATAAACAAGCCAATATCACACATTGATTTTGCAGTTACTTCACAGCATGTCAGTGGCAGTTCCAGAGTAAAATCCATACATAAAGAGAACACATCCGTAAGAGTGGCAGCCCCAACTCTGACCTCAGTTATCCAGACATATCGGGCTTCTGAATGACAGAAGAGTTTGACTGTATTTATGTACCCTCACACTCCCTCAAGGTATCCGTGATTGAAAGCCAACACAGAGCAATCCCAACATCCATATGACACTGCCATTATAAAATAACATTAACTGCTTCCCTTCTCTAGCATGCTGCTCACAAGTAAAGCCTTTCAAACATTTGTGTAGAATAACTTAGCCCACTACTACGTTTTTTTGGTCACGGATAATTCAGGAGACACTGACATTTAGTCTTTGTTATTTCAAATTGTGCAGAAATGTGATGTCAATATATTTCAGTACCTACTTCTGTTCTTTTCTTTGTGGCTTACAGGAGGTCACCCAACTGATATGTTGGGAGCATTTATGCTCTTCCCTTTGATAGCAAACTTAGATAAAAGCTTGCAACACAGCTATATTTGCTCAGCCTCAAAGTTCACAAACTCTGCACTAACAACAACTTGTGCACATGTATACTAACAAAATAGAAAGGAGGTATTTGAGGATAAATCAAAAAATCAGTAAAGAGCTCGCAGAAGAATTTACTATTCATTATTTAAGAATTAGTGCAAAGTACAGCAAACAAGACAGCTGCAGGTAGTGTAAAAAGAAAACCCAAAGTAACTGCTTCTGTGGCATTTGTTAACCACCAAGAAGTATTAGCTCATTTTTAAGATGCAGTCAACAAATTAAGAGACAAAAGTTCCATTATGTTCCCTGATACTAATCACTACTAAAAAACATTACCTATACTCGGAAGAGCAAATACTATGTCAGAAACCCACATTCTGATGTGAGAATGCACCTTCATCACTTCACATCTGCTCACCTTCCACTTAAACCAGCTATCTCTAATGAAGTTGAACTTCCCCACATGCTAGATAGGGCAAGGTACTTGCCAACCTGTCTGATATAGTGCAGGTGACAGAGGCCGGTTGCAATGCAGACACCTCAGTGTTGATTTGGAAATAGAAAGTCCATTTGTTCAATCCATCAACAGGACACATCAAGAGAAGCAGTTAAAGTACCATTTACTAAGTAACAAATATAAAGCAGAAGGCCTTGGTCCCTCATCACTGAAATGTCTGCAAGGTCTGTTTTCAAAGGAATGGGTTCAGGCACTAAGAAAAGCCTTCCTATCATCAATGTAAATGAACATCAGTAAACCAATAAACCAGCTTCTTAAAAAACGGTTCCACAATAGCTAGACAAAAGGGGTCAAGGAGATTTATCATCTTTATATTTTTATATCATGCCACCTGAAATAAGTATGACTTGGAACATGAATTCTAAACACCCTAAAAGAACCTTCCACTACTTAATTTATATCTTTCCTTAAATACATAAATTCCTGGTGTATGCCAGCTAGCCTACCTAAATAATCATAGATAACTGAAGAAACAGTAACTGTCAGCAAGCAATTGCTTTTTCAGAGGAAGCACCCCCCTTCCCTATCTGTTGGGATTTTCATTGCACAGATCTGCAGCACTGTAATGGAGCAAAACATTACTGCATTTAAATGCTACAAGCAGCCCTGGAAATGCGAAGTTATCATGACAACTACCTAGTGCTAAGGAAAGACCTTCCTCTTGAAAACATTTCCAAAACTAGTGCATAAAACCAGCCATTGTGAGCAGCTGTTGTCATGGTGATACCTGAGACAATTCAGCAGTTTTTTTACTCACAGATTAATGGAAAAATTTGTGGAACAGCTCTAGGGCCCAATCCTATGAAAACATTTAATGTTCTCTGATTTAAAAATCCCTGGTGAAAATAATCAAGAAACCCAGTCAACTAAGAGCTGCAGATAATATTCAGACAACCTGTAAAGAATAGAAGAATCAAAGACTTAAAAGTGAGCAAGTGTTGGTGGTCTGGTTTTGGTTTTGGTTGGTTTTTTTTTTTGGTTTTTTTTTTTTTTTTTTTACATTTCAGCCTCCTATTTTCATTTTACATTTTTGAATTTTCTTTCTCTTTCATTCTTAATTTCTTTTTCATTCTTAACAGAGAGATGGAAAGTGAGAAGCACGAGAGCAGTCAGTAATTCCATTTTATGGAGAACATTTCAATTTTCAACTTTGCTAAGCAGAAAAAAAAAATATCTTCAGGCTGTAGACCAGCTTTTTAACTACAGACTGTGTCATGCGCACAAAACTCTGAATCTTCTTTCAGTCTTCTTTATATATGTAATCTCTCCCTTCATTCTACGAAGATTGCTGTTATAATGCCACATGAAGCATTCACTGCTGAAGACTCTAATTACACTGTCACAAACTCCTTCTTTAGAAGGATCCTCCTTTCAATTAGTTTCTCTTGGCTTGAAAGTCCACATTTCAGACAATTTTCAAGCGAGATGCAGATCCAAACCTTCACCAGCTGTCTTTTTTCCCCCCTTACAAAGGAAAGGTGTGCTACGGTATGTTGATAAGATTTTTATTCCCAGATATATTTTTATTTATATATTTTTGTTTATATATATATTTATATTTGCTTTTTAGATTTTTATTTTTTTCCTAAGCTTGTTTTTCAGAAACACCTGAGCTGCTGTATGAAACTTCCTAGCACAACTTGGCTTTAGCCAGACCTCTAGCACAGAGTTTTAAGCAAGAACACAAATAAAAATATGCCTATTAAAGGGCTCTAATAAGGAATCCTACAATGATTTACAGCACAGTCTAAAAGTATGAAGAGGCCCAAAGGAAAAGCATTGTCCAGTTCTGCCACATTTTATAGTGCACCTTCCCTTTTAAAAGTACCACAGTGAAGCACTGAAATGAAGTGGTGCAATCAAAGCAACACTGAGTCAGTGAGAGCCACTGGATACAATTTGTAGTTTTATGAAGTATTTGGCATGTGAGCTAGTGGCAAACTTGACTGCGATGACAGCTCATTTATCATCAGGTCTTATGTCAGTAGCAAAAAAAAGTGGACCTTGCTAAATAAAAAGCAAGCACAATAGCTTATCATCTCTGTAGTTTACTTATACTTCTGAATTTATTCAGCTGCTGTCAAATAAAAAAAGGATCCCTTTCACAGCAGTTTCCTACAAGTCATGCCTGCAAAGCTCTAAAGAAAACACAGAAAAATCCTGAGAAATGAAAAAGCAGCAAAATTCTGTCTGAAACACAATTACTTCTCTGACTTCCTAGGAATCCAAAGGCAAACATGAACTGATTCAATCAGCACATTGCCAGGAAGCTGGGCCACAGCATCACAGCAAAAGTAGGAACAGGCCCTCTCCTAAAAAGGGGATACCAGTCACACCGCATAATTCTTTCTCTGAAGGAACAAGCCCCACCTTTTAGAGGGATTTTGTTCTTCCTGCTCCTCCTGGAAGGTCACTTCAGAACCTTTCTTCTCCAGATCCACCCTGTGGAAATCATTATTTGCAGCTGTCATCATTGTGGCTTCCCACACAAGTGTGTCCTCTTTTATTATGAGAAATTTGAGTGAAATCAGGAACTGCAGAATACTTCAAGTTTTAGTCAAACAGAAGTACTTGCAACCCAACCCGATTTATCTGTGGAACACAAGCAACACATTAAAACCTGCAAGTCAAATTTCAGTAACAGCTCACACTGATACCACACACTGACTGCACTGCAAGATGCAACTGTAGTCAGATTAATTTTTTGACTAATTTGATAAGAACATGAAGCTTATACAGTAAAAATCTGCCTCTGTACACACATCTTTAGTAACATTGTGCCTCTGGGTCAAGTCCCAAGAAAAAGATGCTCTTTTAGTGCTCCCACTGATAAAACAATTCAAATTCATTTTAAAAGCTACCTATTGCTACTATTATACATTTCAAAAACAGAATACAAGTACAAGCTGTTCCCAAGGCACTAAAAAGAAACCCAGAAATATTCACTGGACATTCCTTTCAGACTACAAGTTGTGGTTTCTGTAACGTAACCCCAAAAGTCTCTCATATTCCCCCTCTTGAACAGAGCCAGAAGAAGGGAAGAAGAAAAGTATATGCAGAAACTCACATAACAACTTGGTAGATGAAAGCATGGAGAATGTTCGTGTAAAGCACTAAAGAAAACCTAATTAAAATTCAAGCTGAAGGAAAATGTCCCTTTTAAAGTATTTTTTTTTCAAAGAAATCTGTTATTTCACCCAAGAATTACTTTCCACAAAAAAAATAAGAAAAACCATCTGCATCCATGGAAAGAGTCAACACTTGATCAAAATCAAAACCCACACATCAAAGCACTTATACTTGGAAGCATTGGCACACCAGTCTAAATGTGAGTGCCTGGAGCTACAAATCTCAATCTCATGGTTTCTAAACCACCACATCAACAAGATAAAGCAAAGACTTCTGTGCTTCACCATAACTGATCAGCAGAAAGAATCATGACAGAATATAAAAGATAGCGCTTAGTCAGGCTATAACCAAGAACAAGGGCATAAAAAAAGTCAAGATAACAGTTATTTTGAAATCCAAAATGCTTCATTTTCAAATGAAAGTAAAGCTTTCAGCTTCTCAGTGGAAATAAAAATTTGTTGCTAAAAAAAGAAAAAAGAAAAAACATTTTCCAATCAGCTGTGGTTGGAAGTTAAAATCCTTTTTTATTTTTCTATGCAAGTATCCAAAGAAACAACCTAAAAGGCAATGAATTTAGAGCTACCCACTCCTTCAACCCTCTGCCAATAGTAAAACTATCTTTTTAACCTTTCAGTCTGAGAAGAGTAATGAATTACAGATGCACTTCACATCTCTGCTTCCCCTCTTTAAGAGAGAGGGAAATTATAGGTGTTACTACACTGTGATCTTAAGAAGTTGTGGCAAACGTCAACCACGTTCCCTTCATTTTGGGTCCAAATCTGCCAATCAACTGTTGCAACATGAAAAGCCAGAGATCCTAAAAATCTGATTAAGCAGAACTTAAAAACATCATCAACTTTCAGTATGCATCACTATTTTGAAGAGTATAAAAGTTCTCTGAAGATCCTGATTCCTATACATGTCACAACAGAAATATTCTGAAGACTTCAGAAACGCAAAAAACCTGACCACCACTTTTAAAGCATCAAGATCCCTGAGAACTTACATTGGGATATACCAAAACACTTTCTTCATTGTTTTTAAAATCTATTCCCATTCCACAAAGCCCCACTGATTTTAAATGCCCACTATATAGCAACTGATTGAGTACATAAACAAGATTAGCTCTCCAACAAATACATTTCTTTTTAGTGTATCTGACAATTCTGAGGAATGTAAGGCACCACGTTGCTGCTTGAAAGCAGCATAGAATGAACAGCAAAAGAGTGCAAAAGAATAATGAAAGGTAACAGAGGGATCAAAAAAAAAATAAAAGTCCAGTCCAAATTCCTATGAAGAGACTTAGCCTCTGAGTACGTGACAGGGTTGGGGAATAAAGAGTGACCTGTCCGGCTTTGGGTCCTTCAAGCTCATGGAAAGCACATCTTCACCAAAGAACTTTCTTGCCATGGTTCTTCCTTTCCAATCAACCTGGATCCCTGGCTCTCCCACCACAGCTGAATACAATCCCACAAAACCCTCACAAATTAACTTCTCCAGAACACACAACAGCAAAAGAAACAGAGGTGGATTATTCCCCTTCCCTATTCCAAGTAATTCACTGTTCTTTACAGACAAGCTGTATTAAAAGGTAGTATATGATTTCATATTAACCAGCTTAGATGCCTACCTACAATCAAGGTGAAGATTAGTTTCTCAATAGCCTGCTGAAGTAGATTCACCCAACCCAAAACATATAAATAGACTACATGCACTATAAAACTAGCAGTCAGGCACCTGTGACATAAAAGTAACTTTTTGCAAAAAAAGCAATAATCCATGCAATAATTTTGTCTTGATAGGAAGCAATTATTCTCTCAGAAATATTGCATATCAGTGGCAGGAGAAAGTCAGCTATCTATTGCTGTTCCTATGCCATTTCTCCTTACAAATTCCTGCCTGTGACAGAAATAAAAACAGCAGGAAGGTAAAGACCAGTTATAAATGGCCTACACTAGAAACCTTTGCCAACATACCTTTTGCTGAGGATGAGCTTAGAGGAGGAGGAAGGGGAAGCAAGGCATACAAATATGCTGCTGATCCAGGGAAATCCCTGAACAGAAACACAACTTCACCAGAAGCCTTTGACTTCTACCTTCTGCAGAGGAGATTCAACTTAAAAGCATAAAAAGTATTTCTGCTAATACCCTGTGCATATATGCTACAAGACAATCATGTCAGAGCCAGTATGCCGGTTGTGTGCCAGTATGTATCAGCAACACCTCTCCTGCACATCTGCTTGTACAGCAGAAAAGGGTACTTGAGACATGTACTGAGCTCATCTTCTTAAAACATAACTTTCTTGATCTACACATAGATACCCCAGACTGTCAGGAAGACCACAGCTTGCATTAGATAGTCTTTATACAGGGTTATGTTTTTGTTGTATTTCATCCACTAGGACTGCACTCAGCAAAATAGTCATTTCCTTCTGAATCCAGACCTCTAATTTTAAAGAGGAAGAACTCCCAGGTGTGACTGTTATTCAGATCATCTTTTAAAATCACTTCAAGTTTTCACAAATTCAGCAGAGATGATTTAGCCTGTCCCACGATCAATGAAACTGTTTTATCTTTTGCTACTGACACTATAATGTTTCTTTTCCATGCCTATCTCAATAAAGGGAGTTAACTAAACTCAATATAAGTGGCTGCAATTCCAGGACTAACATGCCCCTAAAGGGATTGGTAATTAGCACTATGTTCACATTGCTATAGGATACATGTCAGACTAAGCAAGTAAAGTTCCATTCCTCTTACACTATTTTAGACAATACTCCATCCTGGTTTCTCAGTCCCTATATAGGCACAAGAATGAGAAAAAAATTCTTGAGGATTTGTGAGCAGAACAGAACTGTTCTGTCAGCCGACATAAATATACATCATACTCCTTCTAAGGATGCTCTGTTAAGCTGATGGATCTTCTCCCTCCTTTTCTTCCCAGACTGCAATCAGGTCCAGTCCATCTCATGAAACTATTTAAGAAGTAGGTATTTCCCATCTGCCCTGAAGTGTGGCAGGCGATGCTGGCTTTCAGTTCAGCTGGAAGCAGAGTCTGCACAAACTAAGATACACCAGAAAGAACAACATGCAAATAGCAGCCAAAAGAGCTACAACATGTGCAGCCTCAGCTAGCATCTTCTTTCCCTTATTACCTATTCCAGTGAATTTCCTTCAAGTTTCTTACAGGTTACTATCAGCCTTTCAAAGGAGAAATCAGGCATCAGAAAAAGCAAGAAGGCATTTTATTATGGTGGGAAAATAAGCTAAAATTTAGGCAATGCCTTGAAGGCTTCTACAGTACGTGGGAGCTGGAGTACCAGAGAAGTTCCTAAGAGAAGCTAAACTTTAAGCATGTATGCTCCAGCATTGTAATTTATGCAAAAAAAACCCAACATTGCTCAGAATTCTGTCTTGCAAGATACCATAGTATGCACATATCACAGCCTTCTAGTGCAAGTACAGCATAGCAGGACAACTCAGTAATGACCTACCTAGGCCCACATGTACTTGAGATACACTGCAAGCACACACTTATTTTATTGTATTATTCTCAGATAGTCCGAGGAGGTGAAAAGAGACCAAAGGAACAGCAGCTGGCATGAACCAAACCTACCTCATCCACACTAAATTCTCTCTTGTACACAATCCCTTTTCCACAGACATTAAACAGCCACATCAAATACTGCTTCCAAGCTCACCAAAATGAGGAAAACCCAAATAAAATAACATCCCAGTCCTGCAGTCCACAGCTGAAAACAAGAGCACAGCTACCAGAAGAGAATGATGGGCCACAACAAAAAGACCATACATGTGATGAAGTACCAGGGCTGCTCACCTATGACACTACATCAAGGTCTTCATCTACTTCGTCATTGCACGTGTAGAGGTCATGGGTCATACGCATTCTCACAGTTCCTCTTCTTCCCCAAAATCAAGACCATTCTTTTGAAAAGTAAACAATCTTTCCATACAGCTATTTCATGCTCGATGTTCCTCCTTTTAAGTGGGAGGAAGGAAAAAGCAAAGAGACTCAAACCCCTTCAACCATGTGGCTTACCAGCAGTCCTTTTACTGAGGACATGTTTTGTGTAGGGGAAGTCATCTTTTGCCAGTATAGCCTTTATTCTTCAAGGAGCTTTCAGGAATCAGTCCCTACACAGCCACCCTAACAGTAAAACATGATCAAGAAGCAACTTCAATGTGCAATCCTTGCTGAAATAGCCCCTCATTTCCCTGTTAGAGAAATATTTTTAGAAATACAATTTACTCCTTTCCTTTAAATTAACAGAGTACATAACACATGTAAGTTCACCAAAATGTTATATAAATTTATAAACAAAGGTTTGTTGCTCTCCCTTTCACAATGTGCTTACTAATTGCTTCCACTAAGAAAATGCTGGCAATACTTCAAATTCTGTGAGAAGTCTACAGATATCTTTGCAGCACTGGGGCAACAGCACTTATCTGATGCACTG
>JBCJKH010070418.1:7730-24247 GCA_039877255.1 Loriculus beryllinus
GATTATATGCAGTTTTAAGGTTCCAGGCTGTTCTCTCTGACACCCATCTACTCCCCAAAAGTCTCAGGTGTCACAAAAAATTAAGTTTTATTCTAAGGTGTGATTTTGATGTCTGTATATAATCATTTCACAAAACCATTTTATTACTGTCCCAGGATCATTTCCAGCCTATGGAACTTCTCCTGGGGATGCCAAGACACTCATACACTTGTCTTTTATTTCCCACCTGAGTTATTGAGCTTCATTACTTACTGGTCCACTTGTCACTTTTTGTTTTACTTGCTTACAGCTGGTGCAAAATTTGGCTGCTTGATTCCTTATGAGATTTCTAATTACATTACTGCAATAATGAAATAGTTTCACTAGCCTCTTGTGAAATGGCAGATTGCTTTTAAGAATTTAATCCTCACAAAAATATACAGAAAAGTCATTTATTGTGCCATTCTAGAATGACCATTCCCTTTACTATGATTATTTTCTTTTGGATGATGGGAGGTTCAGCTATTCTTTTGTTTGTTTGTTTTATATATTTGTAGCACATATAACTTAGATTTCACAGAAACATTATAAGTATTACTTTCTCAATCTATATGACCCATTTCTTCCTCCTCCTGGTGATTTGTTCTAAAAAATATTAGTTACCCTAAAAGATATCTGTCCATATATTCACTGACAACACAGACAGTGAAATATTGCTTTGATCAGGTACCATAGTCTTTTCAACTAGATGGTACAGGTAGCGATGTGGCCTATAACAAATCATTTGTCCTGAAAGGAATTTGTAACAGCGCAAGGCTGACATACAAGAACAGAACTGAAAATTTAAAAACTTCTTGCACAAAAATCAAAGCAAATCTGATTTTTTAATTTAAGATTATTTTCCCTCAGTTTTCAGATTGATTTGAACTAAAGCTTACAGCAACTTACCAAAAAGCTAAAATGAGTAACACAGTTCCTACACTCATTTATGTCATGGTTTAAGCCCACTCTATAAGTCAGAGTCACACAGCCTTTCTCACACCCACCCACATTCCCCAAGGGTTGAGATAAAAGCAGTCCAATAGCTAAAGTATAATATAAAACTAATAGTAAGAATATTAATGATAAGAGAAAGAATAAGGGAAGACAATATAAAACTAAAAAGGGAAAGGAAAAAAAGGTCAATAAATACAAGTGATGCACAATACAATTGCTCACCAACCAGCACCCAGCCTGACCCAAGCAGCAATATACCCTTCTGAATTTCCCCATATAAACTAGTTCTCTCAGTTTATATACTGGGCATGATGTGCTGTGATAGGAAATACCCCTTTGGCTAATTTAGGTCAGGTGCCCTGTTTCTGTTTCCTCCCAGCTTCTTGTGCCCTCCTCACTAGTAGAGCATGAGAGACTTGGAAGTCCTTGAGCAGAGTAAGTGCTACATAGCACCAACTAAAACATCAGTGTATTGCCAGCATTGTTCTCACACCAAAAGCGAAAAGCAGCACTGCCCCAGCTACTACAAAGGAGAAAAATAAGTGTTACAACTGAATCCAGGACTATCTACAAATGAAACCAGGAAGGAGCCTGCATGCAAGCACAGTGGCAATGCTGAAATTCATTTGCTTGCAAAAAAGCTCCCTGCAATATTTAACTAGTCAGTAATTAATAAGCTCAGCTGTACTACATCACAAGTCATGTAGATTTCAGAGGTTGAATCAAGTTAATAAAATCATGCTGTTATGCATTCAAGGTAAGTAATTACACATTTTAAATAAGGTGTGAAGTTATGTTCATCCCATTTTATGATATAGAAATCCTGAAAGGATGATGAGAAGCTTGGAATAACCCAAAATAAACTAGGACACTGACATTTAGAAAAAAGAAAGAAAAGGTGGGGAAAAATAGAAAGGAAAAATAAGGAAAAAGAAGTTAAAGAAGGCAATGACAGAATTCTGTCAAATCAAAAGTATGCCTTTAGAAAGGTAAGTGGAGGACAGCTATTCACCAATAAAATTTCTTGTATCAGGTATAAAACAAAGAAAAGGAACATGTGTTTTACAGAAAGCACAGGTAAATCACAGAAACTGCTGCTAGGGTATATTTTGGAAGCCAGCAATCCAAGTGAGTCCTGGAGGACAACAGCTTTGGTACTTCTTGAGCATAGTCATCCCACAGCAGCTGTCTCCTAATTTCTGTGTTAGAAGCTCAGACGTATGTCAAATAAGGAGTTAGTGCAGTAGTATCCTATTTCTAGCAATTCTTTTTCTAGCAATACTTTTCCCAGAGTATCATCTGCTAGACAGTAGACGTTTGTTCTGACTTCTAGCCATTCTGTCGTACTTCCACAAAAACAGGCTTTCACTACTACATGCAGAAGCATCAAGTTCAAAAAATGACTGTGACTATGCCAGTGAGATAAAGCAAAGGTAATACAGCTATGCCTGCAGTCACATATAGAAATCAGAGTGCCACATTTACATTAAAAGCCACTAGAAACAGGAGAGGCCAGACAGAGATGAGTGCTCTTGCAGTAAATAAAAATTGTTGTGCCTTCTCTCTTGTCAAACCTGGCTGCCAAATTCTTATTACACATTACAATTACTTCTGAGATGGAATACACACCTCATGCATTATATTTACTTCAGTTCATTTGCATGTTAAATACCTAATATTTGCATTTCTACTAAAGCAATGACACAAACTTGTAACTTAAGAGATGTACTTTGATTTGAACTTGTAATTATAACACGTAACAAAAGTAAAATAAATTCTCAACACACATTGGGAATTTTGTACAAGGGGGCCAGTGCTGCTTCACTAAATCATCTCTAAAGAGCATTGTAGAGGAGTGAAAATTAAGGGAAAAGAGATCCATTAACTGGAGACAAAAAAGTAGAAAAAGCATATTAAAAGAAAAAGAAAGCATCCTAAAACAACACTGTCTGAAAAAAACAATTTCTGAGAAGAGCTACAACTTTACATGCTCACCCAACTGACAAGAACTGGACATTTAATATCTAATAAGTATTGACATATAAGAAATCAATGCCGTTTTCAAATCTAATTACCAAGCAATTTACATGAAAAAACCTTTCAGGATAGGAAATCTATCACTCAGGTAACATCCTTGTGTGCACGAACCTTCAAATATTTTCAATTTAAAAGTACATTAAAAAAATGCATCATAAATTGCAAAATATTTATTTTAAACATGCTTCATAATTAGATTACACTCCTTCCTGTGAAAGTAAGAGATGAAGAGAACAGTTTATTCTTCTCATTTTTTTCCCCAATGCCTGCAGAAGAGATTTCTACAGGTAATGAGGTCTATATACAAAATACTTCTGCAAGCTACTGAGCTCAGGTAACATCCACTGTGAAATTTCCCACCCTGGGGTCCCACTACTTTTCAACTAACTTTTAGCAGAACTCCTGTCTATTAGGTAAATGGCTTGTATTCTATACAGTAAAATTAAGGCAGCAGCAACCTGAAAGTTTTGATAAAAAATACAGGAGTGCCTTATAAATTTTCTAGAACACCATTATATTTCATATTAAAAAGAGTATAGGTATGAAATGTCAGCTATCTAAATTGCTCTGTGCTGTCAATTTGCTGGTTCCTGCATTTGCTATGATGTTTAAAACCTTCTGGAGAACACCATTTTCCAGAACGAGTTCCTCTCACACTGAATGTGCTGCTGTAGTTATGCATCACCTCATCATAAAGTGTAAAAGCAGAAGTTCTAACATGACTTACATACCAATAAAAATATTTGCTAGTAACCAAGGATGTGATACTCCTTGGCAGATGCCTTTTCAGGCAGAAGAGGCCAGAAAACTTGGCAGTATTTTAACATGTACGTTTTATATACTTCAGGAAGAAATTGCAATGCCTATTGCTCCTATAACTCATTCCATCAAAAATATTTATGTCAGCCATACAAAATTATAACAATACAGCTCTCTTGGAAGAAATCCAAAACTATGTATTTCAATTGTCACTGAAATAGTCACTGGAATGTACAAAACAAAAAAAGGCGAGACAACAGTTCAGAGAAGACACAGGAAAGAAGGTTTGGATACACGTGGCATTATTAGGAAGACAGAATATTGAAGAGGGAGAGGTTTGGATTTGGCCTTTGTCAGATTTTTTGTTTCACTTTGTTAGGATTTCACTGCAGTACCAATTGCCAGAACAAAACTATTATTTTGTTCTGGCAATTCAGGTTTGTCTTAAATATCATATTTTTAATTCTTTTTTTCTGATGTAAGAAAAAAAAAAAAACAACAGAGGGAAAAATATGCTATTTGTTAGACTACCTACCTGACAATTTATACTTTGTACCTTCTAACCAGGAACTTGTAAATATACAACATTGATAAACAACAAAATCTTGAAGTAGCTAAATAAAAGTTTTAAATAGTCAACAGAGACAACTATAAGGAAAATACTAAATAGTCCCTTCACACATTGACTGAGCCCCTGAGCATGAATTATACTCACACTTTTGATAAATGAACATAGATAGCATCACTTGAGCTGTCAGAAAGATGTCTCCTGCATTGTCTGCTGACATATCATATTGTTATAAAATAGTTATCTATCATTAGTTCTTTATTAATTTATAAACAATGTTTGGACACCTCTCCCCCCCAAATAAAATATGAGGAAAAAAAATCCCTGCTGAATAGCTGATAACCTGTTGGTCAGGGCACTTAGGTAGGAAGCAAAGAACAGGTATGCAGGGACCTGAATTTGTATATTCTCTGCCTCTAGTGACCTATCTACCTTCTCTCTTTTCAGATGGAATTATGTTTTTTCCAAGTGGAAGAGCATATCAAAAGTTCAAAGAAATTCAGAAAGATTTAGGTTTTGTCATGACAAAGAATAAGAAACTTTTGAAATGTTACAAACATTTCACTGAATAAAAAAATTATTTCCTATTCCATCCTACATTCCATCCACATTAGCTTCTGTAACCCTAAATATGGCAAATATAGGTGATGTCATGCGGGACATGACTAACTGAACTAAGGCCTGCTTCCTTGGGCAAAGAAAAATATAATTAACTAATGTTCCAATTGGTTACTAATGTAACCAATTTTATTGTATGATATCCAGAGGAACATTATTTTACATTTTATCAAAAATTTTACAGACAGGAAATGAGTACATAGAAGACAAATGGAGACTGCTACTAGGGTCTAGAGAAGGAAACTGCATTGAAAGAATTGTGTCAATAAAATTATGAAAAATATGCTGCAAAACTCAAAGGACGTACAGCATTAAATATGAATATGAAGTATTTCTTTTGCAAATGTATGAACATGTTAAATTTGATCCACAAAATGTATCCCTGGATATGAACTTGTAAACCTAAGAGGATAAAAACCTAAATATTAGAAGGATTAGTATGTAGAAATGTTGTTGGAAGTTTAATTAAATAAAGGTATGTATTTTATTGCAGACTTAAGCTGAAGAGAATAAGAAATCTGTCTGGACTATGCCTCTCCACTGATTTTTGTGCAGAACACATTTCTTCCTGCCTTTAACAACCTTATTTCCTGGAAATTACTACCTTCAAAGTTAGGAGAAAGCAGCACTAGAGTTAGAACTGGAGAGAACCTCGAGAAATCAGTGATTCCATTCCTTCTCATGTATTATATATCTGTTATCCTTGGCAGGTGCATGGCTAGCCTAAAAGATCAAGTGATGGGCTCTCAGGAACATTTCTAGATCATCTTCTTCCCATTATCAGTAGGATGGTTTACCTAATGTCAGACCTGACTTTGTGCAGTTTTAGTCTATTACTTCCTGTCCTAGCCACCCTGACATGGAAAAGTGATTATTCAATCTTTTTCTTTTTTCCCTGAAACATCTCATATAATCAAAGACAGTTATCATCTTTCTTTCTTGCCCTCCTTACTTTTTCTTTTTGAATCTAAAATCCGTCAACTCAATTAATATTCTTTGTTACATAAAATATTATGGACACCTGATTATCATTCTTCTGACCTCAATTATTCCACCTTTTCCTGAAGAACAAAGTCCATGCCAAGCACTTAGAAGCTGAAGCCTCCTCAGTACCAAGGAGGGACTTGCCTGCCCAGTGTTGAAAGGAAGTGACAGTTCCTTCCTTTGTCTTGAAGGTAAATGTAGTGGTGAGTGTATGTTGCAATGCAGGTTTTGATTTTTCTCTTGAAGGATAATGGGTTCTTAGCACATGTTCAACTTCTGATTTTTTATAACACTTTAAACCCTTCTTCAGAACTGCTGCCTAGTTAGTTGTTCCCAGACTGCTCAGTGCACTTCTGAACCCACTGCCTAGGGCTGAATTTAAAAATCCTCCTTTCCTGTTTTCTGTATTTTCTGTATCAAAAAATGTTCAGCAATACACCCTACCTCACAGTCAGGGTCCTGCTGCATTCCCTTCCTAGCAGATAGTCAAGCAGTTCAACTCCCCAGTGAGCTAAAAATCCCAGGCTGTAAATGATGCTATTGAAATTTGTTTGCTTGGGGTTTTTTTGTTTGTTTTTTTGGTTTGGGGTTTTTTTTGGGTTTTGGGTTTGGGTTTTTGGGTTTTTTTTTCATTAATTCTACAGTTTCTAATAGGTCTTTAGATGACGTATACATAGCAGTCTATTTCTTTTCCCCAAAGACTTTAAATATAGATATAGCCAAAACAATGCTACCAAGGCAATGTCCTACCTGTTTTCTTTCTAATATTTCCTAAACTTCCTATTTTCCTACACTACCTGGACAAGCTTACATTCCTAATCTAATAATGGAAATTATTCCACCATATCCACTATAATTTAGGTCAGATATTAAGGAGCTTAAATTTTCTTTTTTATCCACATATATTTTTATGCAAACACTTAAAATCTTCATCTCTGTCTTCCTCCCTCCCTTAATTCGTGTCCACAATAACCACATACCTTCTGGTTTCAGGATCTTTGTCCGAGAATGTTTTTCACATTGTTCTGTGGCGGTTTGTTACCCTTCTGTCAATCTTGGGAATAAACTTAATTTTCTTATGTTTTTTCATGAGCTATACTCTAATCTCAGTCTAAATCTCCCAACATATCATTGCAAGGCTGAGTTATCAGGGTGGCCTGGTGAAACCATCTCTGTGGGATGCATCCTTTACTACTACAAAATTAATGCAACTTGCACAGATACACCTTCAGTAATACTTTTTACTTTGAAATTTTATTTACCAAGAGAATTCTTAAAAAAAAATAATGTTTATTCAGACAAAGTGTGACAGAGCAACACAGGAGTTTTCCTCTAAGTGTTAAATTAGAGCTTCCAAATGAAAGGGTTGGATGAAAATCCAGCTGTGCCCCTCAGATCAGCTAAATGTTTCTGTAGTCATTATATGAGATTGATGAGAACCTCCTTGACAGATCCTCCTTGATTTGGACAACTGAAGTTAACAAGGCTCATACTCAGATTATTCTCACAGTGCTAAATAAATACAAGCTTTTTAATTGCTCATTATGCTTTAATGAACCAGTTCTGATTTAATTGTTTTTCTTCATATTTAAACTTTTTAAACTTCCTCCAATTTCCAATTTTGTAAATATATTTCTTTTTTACAACTCCTCATGGGTTTTATCCCTGCTCCATGTTCCAGAATGTTTCATAATGTTGTAACAATGACTATGCTCTGGATTGCAATTGCCATTTTAGTTGTACTCTCAGGCTAAACATTCCTTTTAATCTCAGGGTAGCAAAGGGTTTTTAGACAAATTTCCCTTTGAAACAAAAGGCTAGTACTAAAACTGCCACTGTCTTCCTATTACTCCCGAGCACTACTATCAAAGACCGAGGTAACAGTTCATTAGGGCACCATCTGCCTGGCCAACTTTAAAATATATTCAAAGACATAACAAACATCAAAGTTAGTTTCAGTCACCAAGGCTTTTACTTCTATAAAACCAAACACATGATATAATATTTAGTATTTTTCTGATCAGGAAAACATTTTTTTTACTTGCCTTAATTTGAAATTAGTTTTAGTATTATCTTCAGGGAAATCAAAGTTGATTAGACTTTCAAAACTACGTTCAAGCAGTATAACAGCATGCATTTCAAAATCTCACCTGAAGTAGAGAAACCAGTGAATTGCATGTATATACTCAAAGAGAACAACAGAGATGGTTCCATAGAGTAATTCCATTACATGTATCATTCCCTATAAACACACAAAACCATAGTCAAATTAATGTAGTTGTTGCTCGGTAGTTTTAATTTTCTCTCCCAGGAAAAAGTAAAATATTATTTTTTTCTAATTCTAGATAAATGCCTCAGACTGTAGATTTTTGCATAAGGAGCTACCTACTTATCCTGCCTGGAAAGCAACCAGCATAGTAAGTTTGAGCAATTAGAAACGCCTTAGAAAAAGCTTGAATAGGAAAATTGTAAAATAACAATGAAGGAAAATAAAAGTTAATTAAATCCAATTTTCCAGCATAGAGACTAAAAGCTGCCACAAGAATGTTGCAGAAGTATCAACATAGGAAGAGGAACTATGAATGAAGAGGTGTGTGCTAGGAAAAAAAGAGTCAGGAAGCCTGCTAGAACCTGACATGTCAGCGAGAAAGAAAAAAAGTGGGTCTTCTTTCAAGAACACCGAGTAAACATTTGAAAAATGCCTCTGGGAGTGCAGTAGATTCTTCATGATACACATTCTCTAAATCCAGTTTGGATGACTTTCTAAAATACAAGCCTGGGTTCAGTCAGACAATTTCAGCTTGGTGCAGGAGCTGCTGGAAGTAATTCTCTAGCATGCATTATGCAGCAGGCCGAGCTTTAAAATCTACTGAGAAAATGTTTGGGCCAAACTAGCAGCTTGCGCACACTGATATAACTTTTTAAAAGCCAGTTGAGTTGTATTGATTTACACCAGCTTCTGATCTTGCCCTTGGAATATAATTTACTGCTGTCATTACGCAGTAACACCCAGACCCTGCCTGTTTTCCACGCCGTAATAAGAGCAGCTGTCTTTGCGGTTTGGGGCCTGATCCAATTACACTCAACGGGAAAACTCCCATTTAGTGCAGGCACACAATTAGATGGTTACAAATTGGTCACAAATAAATTTAGACTGGAAATTAAAACTATTCCATCTGAGATTGTTTTTTAGCTATCTGCTGGAGTAACCCCACAAACAGATTAACAAGTCAAGGAATGTGTTAAAATTAAGACTGAAAACAGGGAAAGGATTGTGCAACAAACAAAAAAAAGAGGTATGCATGCAACAATATTTCTACAGTACTCTCATCTCCAGTAATTTGTAGCTTAGTGACAACACCCAGAGGCAGAAAGGAGTGGGAGTTGGAGGTCTGGAGTGCTTAATATCGTAGAGTCTCCACAATGATTCAGAAAGAACCTGTAGTTCTGTTACTTTCTAACACCTTTAGGTGCTATTAATCATCATGATGGGTTTCGCAAGCATCAGAAGGGTGCCCGGAAAGCCTTCAAGGGGTGGATTAGCTATGGTTTGTATATGTAACCTTCCTGGGACCTGGAAAGTGGCTGTTACCCAAGGCAGGAAGCAGGGTGGGCTCTCCCTGTAAAAAATGCGTTGAGCTGGCTCTGTGTTTTGGGGTCCTGCTCAATTTCTCAAGGTCAAACCAGTTGCCAGATTCATGTCATTAGGAATTCCTTTCCCCAGGTCAGACTGACGGGTACTCTTCAGAGTATTTTTCTTTTCCTTTCACTTTGTAAAATCTGCAAAGTACCTGAGGATTTTGGTGAAATCTTTGATTTCTCTTCCCCTGGGGCATTCTGGTTATGGTGTTTTGTTTTATCGCATGTTGTAAGCAATTTTGAGGAAGCCAGGAAGAGCTCTGTTATAGGGCGGATTATGCCATAGACTTTTCTGAACCAGATATCTACTGCAGAGTTTCCTCCAGCTGTGGTGCAAGTGATGAAATAAAAGTGAGCCATTTAGTCCTGTCATCCGATTTATGTTGTCTACTGTTGAACACAGAGAATTTTATTTCTTTTATTCCTGTCTCTTTTTTTCTTATTATTGTCTTTAAGCGTTCTGGTATATCTTTGAAAGAAGAAGGCCATAGTCAGGTACAGCCTCTGCAAAAGGACCTCAGACAAAAAAGCAGGAGGCATTCTGATCCCAGGTAAGGCCAGGGCTTTACTTTTCTTGCTTATTATAACACCCCAAATGTTACTGTTGCTTCTGTCACACAAAAACAGAAGCTGAAACACCATAAAAGCAGCATCAGTGCCTGCACAGAGACAGCTCTTTTGGTAGAAAAACAAAAAGTCCGTGATGAAAATAGGTAATTAAGTTACCAGAAATAGGTTTCATCTGACTAAATATAGATGTTTATAAGATGCAATACTGACAAGAAAGTGCCCTTCTGCTACAGAAGGAATTCGAGGTGATGAACTCAGATACAGACATTGGCACTGCAGATATTGAAAGTTAGATTAAGCACATTTAATCCTTAATTCCACTACTGACCATTTTAGGATATAACAATATAATGTACTATGCTTAATGCTACTGTTCCTTGTTTTCCCAGTTTATATAGTCTGATGTTGTAAATAAATTGTGAAGCTGACTTAGCTAGCCACACAGGAATCTTGCAGGGATGGGAGGATTGACAAGCTGCAGGCACGTATAACACTGAGGCTCTTTACAGCTTCCCTTGCCTTAAGAAACATGACCTAAAGAATAACAATAAATAAGCAGTACTGTTCTTTTCTTGTGAAATATCAGTCACTTGCAGAAAATGGCGCTGAGCAGAACTTAGAACAATTTAAAGTTACCAAGCTGAAGTTAGGTACTAGTAAATAGCAGCAGCAAATGGTATCTTGAATTTCTCTTCCATCCTGTCAAGCACGCACAGCACTCACTAGGAACAACTAAAAGCCTGTGTTATTACACATAAGACATGCAAAACTTAGAATGCATGTAACTCGGCAGGCACTATAGACTGAGTATATTTATTAACTATGTGGAAAGATACACCACTTGATGAATTTTTCACAATGCTCCTATAGAAATTTGCCTATCTAAAAGTAATGAAATACTTACCTATAAGAAGTAACCAAGAATGATTTCTTACTGTTTCATCTTTGTGCATGAGAAGAGTTTACACAAAAGTTAATCCTATTTTAACTCATTTTATATAATTTTACACCTATTTTTCACATAAAAGAATATTATAGACATGCATGCACATATGGTGAGATTTTTTCTGTTGTTCAAGTACCTCTGTTATCAGTTGCTCAACTACTACTTTTCAGAGAGCTTTCCATTCATTATATAATAGATATGTGTGGCTGATACCACTGCAGCTGAATTGTTCCTATGTTTTGATTTCAATGGTAAGGGTTTATTCAGCAATGCATTTAAGTCTGTGTTCAAGGTAGAGAAATTGGGTAGTCCTACTATATTCTGTAAATTAGGCACCTGTCTACATCAGTGTGAATTAATGATATGCTTAAATGTTTTCCTGAATCAAAGCCTAAATTTGAGGATGCTTATCTTACAAGTGAAAATTCAATGGCAGCCTCAGCAATGGCCACTGGATAGAAATTGCTGATTCTGATCACAGGACTTCATGTGGCTTTTAACTTTTCTTTATGCAGTTCTTAATTTGAGTTAATAAACAACCACACACACACAAAAAAAATAAATAAATAAAAATTAAGAGCATACTGTGAAGAAATCAAACTTCTACTTTTATCTCCTAACAGCTCACTTTAATTGTGTTTAGCTCACAGACATTTCTGGGTAAATTGAAAATCAGCCTACAAAACAGTGAAAATGCTGCAAATTATCAAAAGTCAAAGGTTAGTTTCTTGCGCTAAAACAAAATTAGATGATAGTTCAATAAACATAGTTGATCATGTAGAATTTAAGAGTAAAAACGTCAGTGCATATACTGATCAAAAAATATGCAGTACTTGGATTTCAAAAAACATGGATGGCTTGTGCATGCTCTTTTCATAAAGAATGTGTTGTCCCTGGGAATCGGGGCGATGTTAGGAATAGTCCCTTTGAAATCAAGAGAAAGTTCTGCTTGCTATGCATAGGACCACTGTATTGCAATGATATACACAATTTCCTCCAAAACATCTATTTTTAAAAAGTTTGACTAATATAAACTTCAGCTAAGCAACAGTCAGCCAAAGTCCCTGCTCCAGATCAGCACAGGAATTTCTATTCCTTGCTTTGAAGACTGTGATCCTAAAACAGTACAGTCATGTAATGTGGAGCAGGAAAGGACGTATATATAGTGGTGGCTGCCACATCTGCTAGCTCCATTTCTTCTTCGTTTAAGCTGTGTAATGGAAGAAGCATGTGTCATATCTCAGTCAATTGGAGCACAAACAGTTCCCAGATATGCAAAATATTGCACCCTTTCTGTGCCAAGATGATGGTGTCTGGATTTGGTGCAGCTCCCCATTTGAGAATCTGTTCCATTTTTCATAGGTTTGGGCCTGTGCTGGTTATGATGGAAGTATTTATACAGAAACTATGGAAAGAAGATGAAAAGGAGCACTGAAAGATAAAGAGGAAAAGGAATAATTAATGAGACAGTCGAAATACAAGAGGAAGGAAATGCTTGGAATATGTGACCATTCAGAAGCCACAAAACAATTGTAAAAGGCAATCCTGAAGATACCATCTATCTCTTGGCTGTCTGTTGAAGGCAATATTTTGCTTAATTATATACCCAGAGAAAACAGTTATATCTGTACATTACAGCTTCTTTCTATTACTATAATGTGAAATACCAGATTATTCTTCTTAATAAACTCTTCTGGGATAAGTGACATGCAGAACATGTAGCCCTATCCTGAGAAATATCAGTCCATCTTATCTAGAAAAGTGATATCTGATAATATATAATGCTCTGAAAGCTCAGGGTTTATCCAAGCTCTGCATATTGGTGACTTAAAGTCATCTACTATTAAATAAAGATTGATCATCCACTCCTATATCATGTCCTTATGTGTTCACTTCACTATTGCATCATACCTGATTCAAGTTGAGATTAAATAATTCCAGGCTCTGGGGACATTTGCATTGTATGGGACATGGAGGTAGATGAAATAAATTCTGGTGTTTGACTGGCCAATATGTGAAAATTACATTTACATTTGCATTTCTATAATTGCAGTCCAAACCTGCCCAAGTGCTGAAGGTTCATTGAAGTTATCTACCATCAGGTATAAAGCACTATGCCTTGGCTTCACTGATCTGATCAAGTTAGTCCCCTTTTATAGCTTTTACAGCTGCTATAGAAGTGCAGGTGTACTAAAAGCTAACATGATAGCACAGAGCATGAAAACAAAGAATGTTTTAAGTTGATGTACATACATATCTGCAAGGAAAAATATGCCTTATTGACTCTGTTTCTGTGGCTATCAGACACTGTGAAGATAGATTTCCAACTATTATTTGGTGATATTTTAAGTCTTCTACTACCCTTAAGAAAACAAAAACAAAAACAAAAACAAAAACAAAACAACAAAAACTCACACTAAAATTTGAGGAGGATGTGTATATGGGTATATCTAATTTACATTTCCAATAAGCAAACCACCAAAGTAGACTTAATTATGAAAATATGATTGCTTTTTCTGCCCTCATCTCCTCCTCTGATATGATCATCCAGAAAGATCAATTATTTTGAGCATTCTGGAATTTGCAAAAGTAGAGAATCAAATCTTGCAAACATATGAACATGCAGCATGATGTTTCCTGTTTTATGATCTAGGATAAAATCATGCATCTAATATTGCATATAGCACATGATGTTATTAATTGTTCTATTTTAACAGTTCTATTTTGGCTTATGGTACTTCCAGGAGCTCTAGCTGACAAAGGAGACTCACTGTGCAGCATTTTCTGCAAAAAAGTGACACAAAACTTTCTGATGCCAGAAGGATTTGCACTCTAGGAGGTCAGAGAAAGGAGGAGAAGACAAGGATTGAAATGATTTGCTAAAGGTGGCTCATCAAGGTCTGGAACCACTGAACTACAGGGCCACTTCCTAGGAGTCCCCTCAGTTTCTAATGCAGCAGATTGGTAAAATACCTCTTTTGTTTTGTTCTTTAAATCAAGAGTAATAAATTCTTTATATTCTTTGTTGTGTTTCTGGACTGCCAAAATGTTCTAGTCAGAGAAAATAGATCAGAAATAAAGGGACAATATGTTATATTGCAGCAATTTAAGTATTGACAAGACATCACTCTAGCATGTGTTTAAAAGAACTATCACTCTAAGACTAGCCTGAATCTGTAGGGAAATATAGGAAAGCAGAATATTTTTTCTGTGGTCAATAAATCTAACACTAGCTGGTAAATTTAGAATCAGAACTTCAGTTGCTTGTGCTGTAGCAGTAATTTACTTTTCATAAGGCTACATGGGAACTGCTTAAAAAAATCAAACTTTAAAAAATCCTATTGGTCGTTTTGCATCCTGCCTGAGCCACACACAATAGCAAATACTTACAATGAGAATAGCTCCACTGGAGCAATACTAATACATTTACCACAGCTCCCACTCTGTCATTATGCACAGGAGCCTGTGCTTATCCCTTTTTAAATTGGAGACTCTTTTAACCAGGAATCCCCAGGATGAAACTGAACCATTTTCCTCACGGCAAAACAAATCCTTCTCTGGTGAATTTTGTTATTGTTTATTGTTATAGTGTTTTATCAGCACTAAACTGTATGAAAGCTTCAATTAGTTCTTGATGAATGATCCCATAAAATCATGTAGTTTCATTTCCCCTGCCACCAGATATTTCACTGAGTGTTATTAAATGAAATATAATTGGGACGGGATTCAGGAAACTTGGAGTCTTCTTATTTTCGTTTTGGGCTTGAACATTAGAGTGTGCCTCAAATATTTCATTTCTTAAAGGTAATGGCTTTTTCTTTTAAACTGCAAAATGCTCTACAGTTCACTATTGTTTAAGGCTGCCACACTATAAGCAGTTAACACAAGAGCAGATAAATACAAGTATTACAGCCACTTCCTGCACAATTCTCCTCTGCCAGTAGCTTTTGCGTTACGAAGACTAAGTAAGTTTCACTGGAAAAAAATATTCCTCCCTTCTGTGAATAACCACATTGCATTTGTCTCTGATGTAACTCCATTGAATGCAGCACAATTACAGGAAGAATAAATATAGCTATTTCTTACCACATATTTAAATTCGATTTTCTTATGACTAAAGTGCTGTATTTTGGAATAGGAAGTTTGCTTCAGCAGGATGCAGAGAACAAGTTTTTTCAGCAAGTAATTAAATCTTTTTTTAAAGGACAGATTCAAATACACTACTATTAATTTTGTCATCTTTCTTAGGCTTCACATCCAAACCAAGATTTTGCAGAGCAGAATCAGTGTCACCAGAATCTGCATTCACATTTCCGAGATCTGGACTCATCTGTGGGGCTATGCTGCAGTAAGACTTCATAAGAGCCTTTCCATTCTAAAAATAGTTCTCTTTTAACAGATTCTCCCACCTGGCCTAAATGCTAGCAAGAAAAGTTAGTAAAGGATTGTCACATCTGGATGGAGGCATTAAGTGTTAGTTCTCATAATAGAAGAAAATTCCTCTGAGTAATTAAAGACTTTTTGCAGCCTGTCCAGAACTATTGAAGTATCCTTTGGCTTGTCTTTTCACTTTTTTTCTCACATATTGCAAGCCAATTTACCTGATGGTGCTACAACTGTTGTTGCTGCAACTACCAGTGCTTCACAGCAAAATAGTTTGCTGAATGGGATAAATACGTTTATTGGTATCAAACCCAAACATCACCCAGTAAAAAAGACAAATATCAGACTATTATATCACCAAATAAGTATAAAGATATTTATCATTTACTGCAAAAGATTTTTTCCCTTTGTATAGCGGAAGTTGAGGCTGCCATCGTGCATTATATTCTTGACATACATTTTTGGATCTGTTTAGAAGCAGGAAATGAAATCATCAAACATCACTAAACACAAGATACAAAAGTTTCAGGTTTTATAGTTCCATTAAAAACTATAAGTCATACAGCTTTGTGAAAGAATTTTACTAATCTCAGTGCTCAGTGTATATTTTCAAAGCCCCTTGGGGTCAGAAAGACTTCTTTCTTCATGGCTATATTACTGACTGATGAGACAAAAACCTGCAAAAAAAACACCCTTCTGATCTGGGACTTGAGAACTGACTTCAGATACTCACTTTAACGCAAGCACCTTCTGTTACGCAAACCACTCTTCTTCCCAGCCAAACAGGGCTCTTCTGCTTCCCAACAACCCATGAGATAGCCAGTCCTGTTTGAAGAAAATGTCCACATTCATAACTAGAAAGGTACCCAAGGACACCTTTGAACAGCCCAAACCACCTCAGTATCCCTCTCCTCCTGGATACTGCCTGACTTCACTGGCAATGACAGAAGGTAAGCTTGAGAATTGGTCATGACTTTGATGTCTGCCTGGCCGTAAGTAGCTGTACTAAGTTTTGTACACATTTCATTGTTTTAAAAG
>JBCJKH010070427.1:14994-26300 GCA_039877255.1 Loriculus beryllinus
CTATCTTGGACATCCATGGAAAAGTATTTTAGTGCAAAGTGGTGTTACTACTGTTAGAAAAAGTCATGAAGTACCCTACTGCCTTAAGCACAATTCAAGCACAAAACAAAAACCAGGTTACCTCAACCTTGTAGTTGAAACATAAAAAGGTGATAGTGGATATATTCAGAAAACCATGAAGTAGTGAAATAATGAAGAAGTAGTTTTAGAAGGGTCTCCTCAGTGAAAGCAATGTGAGGGGAAAATGTCTTATTCATTGGAAAATACAGCCAAGTGTTTAATATAGAGTTCTGCCCTGAAAATGGGTGTAAAGACTTCAGATGGCCCTTTAACAATGAGAGAAGATAGAAAAGCAGAGGATAAACTTTAAATGTGCTTATGACAAGTAGTTTGTTATATAGTAAGAAAGAGTTGATAGAAAGGTGCTGAGATAGGGAGGACAGAGTTACTATTTAGGAAAATACTTTGTGTTTTCAAACCTTAACATTGAGGAATCAGTCACAGTTCCAGGGGATGTGAATGGTTAAGCAGCTGTCCTGAACCGAGGTTTGCCAAGGTGGAAGCATCTGCTACAAGCGATTTAACCAAAGTTATAGCAAGCGCTTATGAAAGATGTGCATTCCCTCGCATGTTCCACACATTCAAATGGTTCATTGCAGCTGTTAATTTGTTTAGGACAGTTGTGTGCAAACAAAAAAGTTTCCATCAGACTTGGAGATGATTATTTCCTAGACATCAGGGTTTTTTTTGCTTCTTTTAGCATCATAATGCAAGCAACAAAAGACATCACAGGGCTTGCTCCAAAGATTTGCTGATCTTGTGGTGAAAGAAACTGTACCTCAGTAAATTATTTTGGGACTTCATTTTGCCTGTACACTGTCTAATTTTAGGGTTTTTCACCAGGTACTTTGTCTGTATAAACACACAAATGCACACTTTGTATTCTTTACAATGTGTGTATATACATTACTGTTGCCTGTGGTCTGAATTAGACTAAATATTTTTATTAAACATTCATATAATACAAGAAAGAAAATTAGCTACTGCATTTTATGAAATTGCACTTATAGTCCTAGGTGCATATGCATGAGGTAAAGAAATGTCTAATTAGTTTTAAATGTATTTCATATGTTTGTTTTCAGAATGTTGTAAGTCAAGTTTCTCTGGAGTTCAGAAATCTAAGTATTTTGCAGTAGTTACTAGGGTACAAAAGGCAGACTTTTTCTTATGTCATATATATGCATGGAGTAGGGAGAGCTCACTGCAAATTGTCTTTAATGTCTCATTTAGAAGAGAGCGATGCATAAGAAGACAGTGCTCACTAAAAATTAAGGTTTTCCAAGTAGTTACAGGTAAGATATTAATCTGCTGCAAGTACTTCATAGGAACCAAAACTCAGGGATTATGTACTATTAGACCTGATTCATTTAAGACTAAATGTTTGCTTTTAAATGCTCCCTGTTCAACTCAGTATGTCAGGACATGCTTTCAGAATAAAGCTCTTTGGCTACTAAGTCTAAATTTGTCCAAGTCATGAGAGGTCTTTGAGTTTTCTCTCTAGAATCTTATTCAGGACAGCATCCACAAATCCCTAATGAAAGCAAATATAATAAAATCCCATGGTAAAGGTAAAAAGGCACCAAAATTTCCCTTGCAACTACAAAGCTGAATCCGCAAGCTTTATGGATTCTAGGGATTGCAAGGATTGTATGCTTCATGTTTTGAGATTTCTGCAGTTGCCAGAGATGCTGGAGACAGAGCCAGCAAGCAGAATGTATTTTTATACATATATAAACACACATATATGTGTATGCATATGTGATTGTAGATTTTTATGATGAGAACTAATGAAATCACTAAAGCATTTTGAAAATGGCTCCCAGAGGTTATTGGTATTGATAGCATCCTCTGAGCATTTATGAACTTGCTCTAGATACGGGTCATCTTTGTTTTCACAGAAGTGACACACTTCTGTTCTATATTTTGAAGGGTGTCAGCATGCACAGGCTTCAGGCAAAAAGCTGCAATTTGCTAGAAGAAAGCTGATGATTAGTGACATCCTGTACTGTTTCCATGCTGCTCATTTCCTTGAGAGCATCTCCCAGTTGCTTCCAGCACAATTAGAGTAACAGGCCTTCGCTGGAACTGCACAGAAACTCTGTCCAGGGGAATAGTTAAAACTTTTCCAAAATATATTTTATCTCAAAACTTTAACCTGAGGAAATGTTAGAGTGCTCCCAACCCTGCTTTTACACATCTTTATTCCTTTATTCACACCTATCACAAGCAGAGGCAGGAAGGCATGAACATACTCATTTCCCTTGTGACATTTCTCCTTTTGGTGGTTATGGAGTGTAGAAATGATGCACAATTCGGGAAACAGCCCTCAAAGTGCTGTAACAAAAATACCCATGTAGAGTTTGGAAAGCTGTCTCTGTCTGGTTTTAAGGTATAGACTGGTGCAAGCGCATGGATACCCAGTAAATAAGGTCCTCAGTGAGATAAAAGGGAAGCCTTGCATGTATATGAAGAGAAACTAAACAAGCTTTTGGTAAGCAGTGTTAGCAAAATGTAAGAACAGAAAATTCCTGTGAAAGCAAGGGAACTGGAGGTTCAATAAGTAAAGAGGGGGTTGTCACCCTGCGTTCCAGATCTCATATGCAATAGCTGATTAGATTGAGGAGAGTTGCTGTCCCTACCTGTATTTCATGTAACTGGCAAGGTTAAGTCTCTGAAGTGAGGAGAGTTGAGTAGATGCATGTTTATTTCAGTGCCAGTGGTGGAGCTTAATTTACCATACCTACCCGCTTAGCAGCCCTGGAGCTGCAATGCCTCTCATGCAACCATCCCCACTGCTATTGCAGTTACTCCAGCTAAAGAAGTGATGCAATAGATAGGAACTGTGCTGGCCTTTCTAGCTTCCATCTCTGTCACATGCAAGTAAACATCCAAGCCTTGTTCCTGGGCTTTGCAGTCTAAATAGATTATCTGCCTTTGCTCCTTCTCTTTTTTTATTCCTTTGCTGGAGGCACAAGAAGAGGATCCTGGAACTTGATTTCTCTGCTTAGGTGGTTGCTCAACAGCCCAGTTACAGATCGTCGCCACTTCCTTCTACATTACTACTTGAACAGGACTCGCATTTTGCATGGCAGCGGTGCAGGTTAATGTTGCACAGAGAAGATGTCTTTACAAGTCATAGACTTTCACAAACGGGTTAGCTGTTTTGTACAGCATACATTCCAGCAAGTACAAGTTTGTGCTTTTTCAGGTAGGTCAGGATTTCTAAAGGCTTTTCAGTTATTACTGCATGTACTTACGTGAGAAAAGAGCTGTTGTTATGCCAAGAAGCTTCTATGTCCTCGGGGCAAACTCAGGAAGAGCTGGATATCTGCTCTCCCTCATAGCTTCTAATGATGCTAATAGGAGGGCTACCTGTGATTATAAAGGCAGAAAACAGGCTTTATTGTGAGAGCTACAAGAATGTGCATGTACTATTAGTTTCAAGAGCATATCTTTGAATCTAAGCAGGACTTGGAGTGTACCTGTATAATAATTAAACAAAAAAAAAACCAACTGTCAGGATATTTCATTAGAAGAAATATTTTACTTCTTTCAAAGTACTGATCCTAGTTTGTTTTCAGAGGTTCCTCTAAGGTTTTCTTTGTTATACAGTCCCTTCTAGTCTGATTAAACAATACCAGTGTTTGACAGTTTCTCCAAACTATGCCAACTGATAAGTAGGTTTTCACTCAGAAAACTGCTTTACAATGTTTTCTTGAAGACAAGAAATTAAGAAAATGGAGATTTTTTTGTGGGTAGGGAATTATTTTAGACGTATTATTCACTACTTGTAAGTGTCTTGTCATGCCAAGTGTTTGACTCACTTGTTTTTGTTGTTCCAGTCTTAGCTCGGTGATTGCATTATTAAACATGAAATTCCTCACTCCTGGCTCCAGCAAACTAGCAAAATTACTTCTCGCCTCTCCTTTAAGTGGAAAAGGGTAGTAGCAGTACTGTGATGGTCCTGTCCTTATCAGACAGGAGAAAAAGAGAAGTTTTGCTTGGGTTATGATAGTGCTTAAGAGCTGATCTTGTGTGGATTGTAGTTGAGTGCTGTTTTGTTCTGAATTGTTTGTCCTTGGAGCAGGTTCAGCACAAGGAAGGAACAGATGGATAGTGGAAGAATGGGAATTTTATAACATAGAGTCTCATATCCAAAGTTTACCCTTTATCTGTCTAAAATACTTCTGGATTCTTCAGATAAACCAATAATGAATATCTAGTAAATGCTTATTGTATTGATTGTTTCACAGAACTTGTGAGATTAAGGAATTGATCATTGTACTGACCTGATCAGGCTGTGTCACAAACCTGCATGCTATGCAATCCCTGGTGCCAGAGTGAATCTAAAAATGTTTGTTAGCAGCTGCTGTGCTTTTAGTTGTGACAGCAGTTGGAGGTCTGCGCTGTGAATAAGATTGTGATTAAAGAGAAAAGGAAATGAGAAATACTCTTTCAGAAAGATTATTTCATGTTTGTGATACAGCCGCATACAGAGTCATGCTGGTGGAACAAGGAGATGTTACTGCCAGATGCTTAACACCATGAAGCTGTGGCCTAAATACAGTGCTCAGGATCACACAGGCTCTGTGTGTCAGAACAAGAAATTACGAGTCTTCAAGTTAGGCTACATACTAAATCATCCTTTAGGTTTGAGCTTCAACTAGGTAATTTCAAATTCATTTATTGCAGTTTTTGTCCAGATTTAATGATTCACTGATGATTGTCTTCTTATTTTACTTCTGTAGAAATAAATATAATATTTTTTATACTTCTATAATACTTATTTTACACTATAAGAGAGTCCTACACTTTCCCCTTTGAGAAAGAGACAAGATATAGCTTTGATTCCTTTAAAAGGGTACAACTAACATTGTAAGCACTGTAAAATGTATTTTATTCCCTAATTTTCTTCTGGGGTACTGTTGCTATGTATAATCTTAAGAGCTGGATAGTTTTGTGAAGTTAGTCTTTATATATTACCGTCTTAATTTTTTCCAAGCCCATATCTTAAACTGTTGCCTACATTTGGTCTATTGGCCTGTCTTTCATGCTTGTAAACTCCATAGGGTATTTCTATAAGGTATTTGTTTTGATAAAGTATACCTACAGAAATGCAATATAAACAGACCTAATAAAAATTCTGTTTGATCCAACACTAATTGTTATACGTGGCTGTTCTACTGGGCAGCAGAAGCCCTGTGTTTTCCTTAATCGTTTTAAAAAACAATAAAGATGCAACTGTTTGGCTCTGTCTTGGCTTTAAACATGTTTATTCCTATTAAAGTAAATTGAAATTGTTTGCTGGGCACAAAAACAAAACTGATAGTGCTTTGTTTATGAAAGGAATCACATTAAATTAAAGAACTTGTTGATATAGTTTTCAAACTGTCTTGACAGAAATTACTCATGCATTGTCAAAAAAATAAAGAAGTGATCTCAAGCCTAAAACATTGGTGTTAATTGAGCATGTGCTGCTATGACAGAAAAGATGGTTTACTGTCAGTTAGTAGTTACTGTAGAAAAGCTTGGAGAGCACCACTTCCCAGCAACAAATCAGGAAAGTCATTTGGATAGCTGCTACGCATAAGCAAGTATCTGCTTTCTACAATTGTGTCTCCCCCGTCAGATAAAGAGATTTCTTTATGTCAGAGGTTGCTTGTGTGCTATCTGACCTGTTAGGGAGATATGATACAGTTCTGTGGATTAAGTTAGGTGATTCTAGCTATAGATGTACAGTTGCATCAACTCTGTGCAGCAAAAGAGCTTGACGTTATTTGTGGTCCTCTTGTGAGGCATTCACATCACTGTCCTGCAGTGAAATTGCATCTCTGAGACGCACTGAATACTGATGTCAGTAGCAGTGCACAGGGAGTGGCTTGACGCCAATCTGTGTCAGGCATGTAGGTGGGTGCAAGGGGCAGAGTAGGGATGTCAGGAGAGATGTAGATTAAATTCTAGGCATGTAGACTTTTATCTGAGATTATTTAATTGGAAAGGGTTATAATAGAAGTGACAGACTTTCTATATAATGTGAGGGAAAGCTCTGTTTAACAAACATTTCAGTATTTTGCACTTTTCATTATGATACTGCATTTCAGAGTTATGCTGCAGTTTTGTATTTGCTTGCTCTAAAAATCTTGCTCTAACATCAATGAAGTTGAGATTTAATTTCTTGCACTGAGTCATTTCTCCTGATACTGTCTCTGAGAGTAAAACCTTACTGCATGTGTAAACATTGCCTATGTAGCGCAAACAAAACCCCAATTTTGAGAAAGCCAAGTGAAATTAGAAATTGTATAAAATTTCAAGATAAAATTTTAGTCAGAGAGTATCGTTTATGCTACCCTGGACATTCTGTCAAAAAGGTCTAAGTTATAAAATAATATCTATTAGCAAGTAAAAGCAATGTAGAGTATAATTTAAATTGCCATTTTTATGAAGCAATTTACTGATTTGAGATTTCATAAATGTGATTACTATTTTATAAATATATATTACTGCTTTTACAGCTTTATCATACCAATTACCTTTACTCTTTGGTCCATTTTATCTGTCATTTAAATTGACTAAATTAAGAGATTATTGGGAAAAACATTCTTAATCGTGAGATTTTAATTACTTTTTTCTAAAACATTCACCTTCCAAGTTGTGCAATTTTGCTGTTTTGGTTCACTGTAAGAATGATTAGAAAGTGATGACAACTTTAATTGCGTTACCATTAAGTGCTATGATTCACCACATCCTCGTAACATTTTAACTCAGGTAAATGCTGATTGGATCCAGAATAACGTAAATTGATGAGTTAGTTCTTGCAAAGTGTGCATGTCCTAAATTGTAAATGTGGAAATAGATTCTAGACCAATGGATTTTCATCTAGAATCCATCTATTACATTGGCAACAAAAAATCCCTGTAAAAGTGAGACACCAAAGTAAATTCTTTAGCTGGAAATGAAACAGAAGACAATTTTAATTATTATTTTTTTTTTTTTCCTCAGTCACAACTTCTGCCATTTGATCCTTGTTTTGTTTTTCACCTTAGCAAAGCGCTACACCTTCAAACCAGGAAATGTGACTGTTACAAATACATCCTGGTGGAGAAAAACAGGAAGAAAATTTTTGGAATATTTACTTTTTGACCATCTGAATTATAGTGTCGCAACACTATTTTGAAACTTGCTTGGTAGAATATTTTGCTAAAAGCAAATATTTAACTTATGGACCAGAATATATTACTTTATTATCATAACCTAATGGATGGATCAACATGTCTTTAATGTGGGCAGTAAAGAGAAGAAGGAAAGAAATACTTTTTAACTTTTTGAAATCTACATTCATTCAGAATGGGAAGCAACTACTTCACTCACCCTATTGGAAATGATGCTGCATTAGCAAGATAAAAATATGGTAAAGTTAATAGTAGTTGCACAGTGGATCTGTGTTTTTAATTGCTTTTGCAAGACTCCCGGTTAAAAAGCAGCACAAATCATTCTAGTGACTGCATTTCTGGAAGATGGAGAGAGAAAAAAGCTTGAAGCAAAAATTAAGAAGGGCATGGTGGTTACTTCTATTTGCTCCCCTTTCAACCAAACAATTAGCTGAAACCTAAGATTGCATATTTAATAGAATTGAGAGCACAGAAAGGAAAATATAATTATTGGTATGAAATACAGGCATATGTATTTCAGAAAACTGCTGTTTAGTATGTATTGTTGCAAGGATTATTTCATTATTTTTCCTGCATAACTGTTATATTTCATATAAATTTCTGTGATCATTTCTCAAAGGTAAATGAATACAATTTATCTGACATTACAGATGGAAAAAATTACAGTGTATGCACTTCATATTAGAATACTGAGAGTGCCATTTTTGACACTAAGTTGTATGAGGATTTTTAAATAGATATGTGTGTGTGTATATATAAATGCATAATAAATATAGGCAAATATATAAATATATATGGAAATATTGTGCACTACTAACAGACACTGCAAAGGGAAGGGACAAGAGGCATTCTAACTCACTTATTGGAAGAACATTCAGTCCTTCTTTCTTAATTACATTGTAAGATTGTGGTAGGAAAATTCAGCAAGGCTAATCAATGCTAATTTTAAAATTGACTGTAGAGTGAGCAGAGCCCTAATTCTCACTTTGCTTGAATTGCCTTTGACTGAGTACCCCATGTCCGTGAGTTTCTCAATGAGATCTGTGCTGTGGAAAAGTACATAGACTCTTTCAGTACTCAATTTCAGCATTTAAGTTCTTTTGATATCCTTGGGGAATGTGTTTTACTTCTTTTTAAGGGATAAATAATTATAGTAATGTCAGATGTTGTTATTACTTCATTATTGTTTAACCAGAAACCGAAGTGCTGTGTGAAATACAACTGGTGCCTTTTATTTTTTTTCATCTATTAGGTGCGAGTGGGACTATTTGCAATCTTTGTACTAGGGTACATTCATATTTTACATTGAAAGATCAGAAGACAAAATTGTGGCTGATTTCAGAGGAAAGGCAGCATGTGAAATGTGTGTTTCCTCAGATTTCTTGAGTGTTACAGTAATTGCCATTAATGGAGCTGTATTTTCAAGTGACTCTTTGTTCTCTTTCTAAAATAGAAATATGGTCTGTCACTCAGTGAACTTCTTCAAAGAACAGGTATAGTGGCATGCTATCCTCAAGGCTAGGAATGTCAGAAGTGGGAAAACTGTCTAGTGGAAGTTTGTTTACAGTTATTGCTGAAGAGTAATTAGGTACTTTTTGACTCTTGTCATTTGTCTTTTAAGGTAAATTGTACATTGGAAACAATCTAGCCACTTATAAACTATCCCAGATACATAACTTCATAAAGTATAGCACTTCATCAAAGCAGATCCATTAACCCTCTGACTGGTACTCTTCTCTTGGCTTTGATTGCAGCACCACACGGAAGCACCTAGCCCATCATTGCTTCCCCCATCATCTTTACCGTTAGATGTGTTAAACAATGCCGTTGCTGGATTTAGTACAGTGGAAGAGCTTATCCGGTACCTTGAACCAGATCGTTGGCAACTGGATTTGGAAGATTTGTACAGGCCAACGTGGCAACTTCTTGGAAAGGCATATATTCATGGGAGGAAATCAAGAGGTAAATTACTCTTCTTTCTGGCCTTGCAGCTTTCTCTGGGTATGTTTTCTTAAGAAACAGATCTAAATGTTAACAAATTAATAGTAATTAAGAACACTGTATTTTGGTTCCAAGAGAGGAATATGTTAGAAATACAGCAGAGATCATTGTTGTTATCTCTTCTCACTGTTACAGTATCTGAGAAAGGACAATAACTAAACTCAGAACTTAAAGGAATTTAGCAGGATAAAGTAACAAAGGGAGAAAAAGAAAAAAAAATAGAAGCAAGCAGGGTAGTTTTCTGCAGAGAACCTGAGAGATCTTTTCCACAAAGTAGGAGGGCATCTTGGCTGAGTGACAGTAGCTGACTTTGTGAGTTTCTTTTTTTGTGGAGGGAAAAAACTTTATTTTGTGTTTGAGGTAGGTAATTTCTTACACTTCCTGTATCATTGAGTGACTGGTTTATTTACTTACACCATACGAATTGAGAGCAATTAGCTAAGTCTTCCTCTTCCATGATACCTTGTGAAATCCTTGTGTACATGTCCAGTTTGATTGTGCATTATCAACTTAATCAGATGTAAAGCAGGTTACGTATTTTGAGACTTGTGGAGCTATTTCTTGTTCAGCAAGACGTTTTCTTCCATCTACATTTGACAATCATGAATTTTCTATGCCATATCATCCAGATGTTGCCCAGTACTTCATGTTTATGGTTACCGTGTGGATGGATAGCATGTAGGCAACAGCTCCTTCCTTGCCCACCATACAGCATGAAAATGAAAACATATGAGCATAAATTAATAGAATCCTGTATTGACAAACATAAGCTAGGTTATCATCTGATCTGCAAGAAAAAGGGAGGAAGTAAACCCTTCCGTAACTGAAATTTAAGTTTTTGACAGCTAATTCTTGGATCAGAGAGTAAAAATCAACCCTTCTACCCTACCTGTTGCTACAACGATATGCACAGCAACTGAATCAAGAGCCAAAGAGGGGGAAATCTGTTTAAAAGCTTTCAGCAATGGACTGTGCCTTTCAGATAGTCATTTAACACTTTCCTAATTAAAGGGATTCAGTATTTGCCAAATGTATGCCATAAGCCTACAGTAAGTGGGAGAAAAACAAAATGTAATTTTGAAACCTTACATAAACTAAAATGCATGTGTTGGATAACATCTACATAGACAAAAGCAACTCCCTGCAAGACATATCTTAGAAAGAAACTATCAGAATAAATCTTTTAAAGACTCCTAATTAGATGCTGAAATAGATTTTTCCACTGAATAAACATATCGTGGTATTGCCACATTTATCGTTAAGAGACCACCCTCAGACTACATTACTGAGTGTGTAATGTAATTGCCTGAGGTGGAAAATATGTCCACTTGAGATGACATAGTATGAACTGGTAGGTCTTTTCAGTAAATAGGAAGAGCAAACCTTCAAACAGTTTTTTGTTCTTTTCTTCTTTTTTATTACGTTACTCCTTCCAGTAGCATGTTTGCTGTATTTAAAAAGTTTTTAAGAAATGTTTGGGAGAAGTGCATGCCCTAAAATTTTTGGGTTTATCTGTAATCAGATCAGTTTTGTTATTGCGGTATTTAGTAAAAGCTGAATTACTGCCCTGCTTTCATAGACAAACATCAGTTTATGTCTATATTAAATGAAAATGTAATTAATAGCATGTGTTACTTTATGTAGAGAATTTTCCTCTACTCCTACTTAATAATTCATGTGAAAAAGACTATATTTAGACAGCCTGAATTCCATAGAACTTCTATATCTTAATGTTTTCTCTGGATAAAATGCTTTCAAAAACTTCTAGCCAGGAAAGAAGAAACACTAAGTTCAGAGGCTTTGATGTCTAAATATAGTTCTAAATTCTTTTATAATATTAAGCATACTTAAAAATAAAATACATTTTGCTGTGCAAAAAAAAAATCATCCCATCACTTCCCACAGAAATCTGTGCATAATCATTACAGCATATTTTGAAGTCTGCTTAAGAAGAAGAAAGGAGTCCTAATACAGCCATAGTCCTTATTAGATGCTTTTCTCTATATGAGCTGTGTGTGTTTCACTCCTTTGGGGTTTTGCCCTATCCTGTCGTAGGAGCCAGTGAGAAACTTACAC
>JBCJKH010070429.1:0-13343 GCA_039877255.1 Loriculus beryllinus
GCAGAGTTCAAAGCTTTCATGTAACGAAACCAAAATGACGGTTACCACCTTCCTGACATACAAATTAGGTCCCATTTATGTAACAAAAAACACCAGAATAATCTTTGTTACTTACAGAATATCCTCTACAAAAGATATATGCTAGTGAGATATCAGCTACAGAGAAACCATGTAGATAATAACTCAAGACTAGGCAAATAATATTTCAAATATAACTAGAAAGGAAAAGCACCATGTATAAATAATGGGGAACTACATTCCTGCTGGAAAGAAAAAAATCCGATGTGTGAAAAGGCTCGCAAGATAATAATCAGGCTCAGAAGATGAAAAACATTTTAAACTGTTCCAAAGAGTGCAAAGATGGATACATGGCTTCAAGGAGAACTCTGACTTAAGACTTTTTTTCCAGAGATGCCAAATGAAGAAGACAGAAGGAGAACTTAAAGGAGAACTTAATGGTTGAAGCCAAGTGAATGACTTAACCATCAAGTCATAATCTACAATTACTTTACTGTCTATCTGTTTTGTGTGGGATCTGCCAGTTAATCATTGCAATAATAGGCATCGGGGACTATGTTTAGATTTGTACTGTTTACAAATTATGGGAAAGAAAAAAACCAGCTTTTTGAATGAAAGTTTTCTCTGTAGAAGAAAAAATCCTTCAGGATGTTTAAGTCAAAGCCCATTAGCTGTTCTTGAACAGTGTCAAGATCTACAAAAACTTCCTCTCACCATTTGAAAAATCATTTGTTTCCACCATGAGAAAAACAAAGCAACTGAGAGCTAAACTTTGAAACACAGCAACTCAGCAATTTTCCATGGGGAAAGTGTTCATGGCTGGTGTCCTGGTTTCTGCTGCATCAGTCATTTTTCTCCTTCTTAGTAGCTGGTGCAGTGCTGTGTTTTCAGCTTTAGCCTAAGAACAGTGCTGATAACAGACTGATGTTTTTAGTTGTTGCTAAGTAATGTTTACTCCCATCAGGGACTTTTCAGTCTCATGCTCTACCAGTGAGGAAGAGCACAAGAATCAGGGAAGAAGCAGAGACAGGACACCTGACCCAAACTAGCCAAAGGGGTATTCCGTACCACAGCACGTCATGCCTAGTGTGCAAACTGGGGGGAGTCACCCAGAAGGCTCAGATCGCTGCCTCAGTTGGGCTGAGTGGTGAGCAATTGTATTCTCCACCCTTGTTAATTCCCTTATCATTATTGTTACTGGTGGTAGCAGTAGTGGTTTTGTATTGTACCTTAGCTACTGGACTGTTCCTATCTCAACCCGTGTGACTTACGTTCTTTCGATTCTCACCCCATCCCTCCGGGAGCAGGAGGCAGATAAAAGGGAGCAGAGTGAACCCACTGCTGCATGGCTCTGAGCTACTGGCTGGGCTTAAACCATGACAACTGGCATACAAAATAACATGGAGGAAATCTTAGACTGACAAGGTGATCTTAAATAAAAAACTTTAAGACCAAAAACTGCTTGCTATCTATGGCTTTGTATCAGTATCCATGGCTGACCAGAATGTTCTTTCAAAATGGCACACTATACCATCGGTCAGGAAATTTTCTGAAGATACTCCTCAGGCAGCTTTGAGCTGTTTAGAAAACATTCCGCACTAAGTGCTTTTAGGTATTTTGGTGTCCAATATGTGCTGAAAGTGACAAGAGTGATGTAGACTATCATGCCCAGCACTGCTGCTACATACCAGCTCTACATCAGCTACATCAGCTCTTTACCAGAGGTTTCCTCTCCAAGATCTGGTGAGCCAGTGGTACAGAACTTGGAAGCACTTGTAATGCACACAAGAAGTTAGGTCCCTTTGCATCACTAACACAGGTAACTACATCAAACTGCAGAGAGTAGAAGTAATTTCACTGGGCTGCTCAAGCACAATCCAGAAGAAATTCCTGTTCATGCCGTTAATGACATGTATATTCTTAAATCCTTGAAACCATCCATAAGGATGCTCTTTCCTTTCTAATCATTCAAAAACAGAAAGCATGTTCATTGTAAACTCTAGGCACTAAGGCAACATTAGTTCAGTGGTTCAAATATTTCCAAAATAAAAGCGCTCCTAGCAATTATTACTTTGGTTACATGTATCCAGTGGGATCTTAATGCTTTCTTGTGTTCTAAGACTGTTCAGTTTACCTCAATAAAGTTGACTAGGGACAAATATAAGAACCTTTACTGTCACATTTCTTTTGCTTTTTGGTTTTGCAATCCATTACTCCAGAAATTGCCTGTCTGATTGCACCAAATATGAGACAAGAATAAGGAAAGAAGTGGAACTGTCTGTGAGAAATACTCTGGGTTTCATGCTGAACAAAAATATACTGAATTAATTAGTACATGTGAGGTCATAAAATGCCTCAAAGTGGTTCTCAGTAAACCAGCAATACAGTTCTCAAGATGTCCTTAAAAATAACATTAACAATAAAGCTTTGTTTTTCTTGCACAGGAAGTACTAAGCAGAGCAGCTGATTTCACAGTTTGAAAATATTTTAGGGAAAAGTCTGGTCCCTGTGGATAAGAAATACAGTAACTGAAAAAAATTATTTATCTTGCTTTCTTTGTAGAATTCACAAAGGTCTAAATTCTTTGCAAGTGTTGTGAAATTGAAAATTGGAAGCTGATGCGTCACTGCAGAAGGCGAATTTATTTCCAATGCTTTTCCACCAATTACTTTTCCTCTCAGCTAAATGAATTAAAATGTGTTCAAAATGAAACTGAGTTTATGAAACAGAGACAGACACTAAAGCATCTGTCTCTGAAGCAACAGGGTTTAAATGTAATCTAATTATGCTCATGGTAACTATATGTTAGCCAGATTGTTCCAATCCCTAGACTGGCTCAGCTCACTGCACATTTTTAGCCATTTCAGCTCTATCTGCACTCCAGACTATTTTCTTCCTGTAACTTCTTAATTAGATTACCCATATGAGGCAAGTCCCAAGAGTAATATTAACTTTTGGTGACATCCTCACTCAAGACACCCTTGCAGCTGAGCTCAACCCTGTTCAGCTTCTTAGACAACAGTAATTTTAACCATACATGATTTCTAACTAACTTAAATTTCTTCTAGCTAAAATAGACAGAGGCTTCAGAAAATAAAAGAGAAATAATAAATATATTCATGCCACTTGTGTGGTTATGTGTACATACACACAAAACTCCAGAAGGAACCTTGATATTCCTTGTTCCAGCCTATGTTAACCTTGAGCTCACTTGCCATGCCAGAGTTCTGGCTTTCTGAAGACTGTTTTGCAGACACAAAAATAGCCATGACTCAAGACACAAGTATCCTAACCACTATGCTTTTAGAAGGACACCGATTCTGAAAGCCAAACTTGAAACAAATAGCCTGGCCAGCTGTCACCTTAGAAACAATCCAAACTTCTAGCTTTTCTTACAAGATTTTCCAGAGTTCTACTTAGGATTACTATAAAGCTAGTTAAGAGATTGGCAGAGCAAAACCAGCTCTCTCTCCAATGACCTACTGAAAGCAGAAGCAAAACCACGGAAGTTCTTCAATGCCAAAATCTTCTCTCCACAGCTGGAACCATAAGATTTCTAAAACAAGTGGCAGAACATTGCTCATCTTCATTTCACTGGTGCGCAAAACCACTAGGCTGTCCAAGGAAACTTAAAGCTTCCTACACCCAAACTCCTTGGCATTCCTCCTGGCAGTATGTAACGCTTTGGTAACTGCACATCACCAATGATCTCTAAGAATGCAGTATAAGATGACATCTCATACAAATTACAAAAAATCGGGATGAAGTTCATAAAAGGTACAAGAAATCAGAAGGAAGGATTAATTTACATGAGTTCAGGCATAAAGATTTTAGAATTAACTTATTGACATAATTTGGAAAACTGACAAAATGCAAAAAGAGATACATTTCCTGCTACTTGAAAGAGACAAAGTTGGCTGGCTGGGCTCAGTACAGCGCAATACAGTGTCACGATTAGGACCAAAAAAAGTCATCACCATATACGCAGGCATAGCAAGGCTTGAAAATGGAATGGAAACTGGAGAAATGTATGGCAAACTCACATTGACTCATTCGAGTTCCAAAAAGACAACTGAACTCTGGACCAAATAAAACCTTTTGCCCATGGCATCTACATGTTTTTTTATATGAACACATTTTTTCCCCTACCATTTATAAATGAAACTTTGTGTACTGAACTTACACATTCACCGTTGGACTACATTTCTTCAAGGGTACACAAAAGAACATAATTACATACTTTAATGCATGTGGACGTGTGCACATATATACTTACACACATACACACAGCTCCTTTGCCTTCCATTATGGGTTGGAACCATTTTTATTCAATGTTGCTATAGGTCTGGGCCACAGTGTGTTTAATTAAAGATCAACAAACAGTTCTCATGACCAAAAAAACAATAGAGAATCGTCAGAAAATCTCACCATAAACTCTGAGATCAGTATCTCTCTGGCTCTCGCCTGCAGCATTGACTGCAACACAAGTGTATTTTCCTGTGTCACTAATCTGAGCACTAGTCAATGCCAGGACTCGCCCCCCAGACAGAACCTGCAATAAAAGCATGACACGTTCAGAATACATGCCTTGATGTAAAACACAAATAGAGAGAACTGTTAGGTTTCATTTAAAAATTAAATACTTGTTTTGCCACAGCTTCCCTTCATCTCTCTCTTCCTCACACTCTTCCCTGCACTCTGTTCTCTTTTGATTGAGATTTGCACAAGTGGAAGTCTAACTTCATGCAAGTAAGTAAAGAACTCTTGGCAGTCACACTCTGCAAGATCTGGACATTCCTCCCTCTTACAGTTTCAAACATTCTGTCACATCTCTTGTCTGTGTACAATTTTCCTCATTTTCCTTTCAGATCAAAATTAGATCAAATTAACTTTCAAAAAGCAACCACATCCTCTCATTTTAACTCTGAAATATCTCCTTATATTAGTGGTTGTTTTTTTCTGAATTACTATTTTGTGTAATTAGATATTACATGATCTTGAGCTCTGTGGATTTCTTCAGCATAGTAATGTGGTCCAATTTCCTCTTCTTGCCAGGAAGTGAAAAATTTGTTGATGCAAACTCTTAATACAAAAAATCAGCTGAAATGCACACCTTTTTTCAATATATCTCCATCTCCCACTTCACACAGTAATTACTGGAGCTAAACTTGCACCAATAACCCAGAGCAGAAGGCCTCATACTGTTATTCCAAATCCTCTTATTTACTCTGTTTCATTAAACTGCACCAGCTTAAAAGTCTCCTACCACAACAGGAAACAGCATAGGTAGCAGGATTTGAACCTTGTACCTGGAGTCCATTGCTAAAGCTGGAAACAGGACTACCATCTTTTAGCCATGTCAAAATGGGTGCAGGGATGCCTCTTGCTTCACACTCCAGTCGCACTGGATTATTAACCACCACTGCCACCATATTATCGCTGCTGCCAGAGATTGATGGTGGGACTGAAAAAAGAAGAAAACAAAGCTGTAACAGCTACGGAAGAGCAAAAACCCCAAAGAGATTAAACAGAATTCTTATTTTTGTACAGTATTTCTCTTTCTGCAAAGAACTATGGTGTTGGAATGATTTCTCATGTTACTCCTAGTGAATTCATGTCATTTGTTTGCTCTGTGTCAAAACCTGCTCTTTCCTCACATAAGCAGCTAGATATCTTTAATAAAACTACTGTGAACAAGGTAAGAAGGACTGGGCCCACAGCCCAGAAGACAGTTGTGAAACTCAGGAACCACAATATAAACCAGAAAATATTCCCTCAATCTCTTATAATATTCCATTTAGACCTTGTGAAAGGCATCAACAGTGGTGGGGGTTAAAGAAAGAAGTTTACTATATAAACTGCATAAATCAAATACATACACAGAGTAATAGATTGGCCTTGCAGAGCACATGTGAACATTTACCAGATTAAACTGTATAACATCTGCCTGTCTGATGATAAAAAGCATCTTAATGGAACATCTCAAAACACTCACTATAGGTATATAATCTAGCAAATTTTGCAGAGCTTCATTAGAAAGGGAAACAAGAAGTATTTAAAAAGGGAGATGTTTCATTTATCAGGAGAATCAAAACAATTTCATTTGCTCTAACCACTAACAACTTAGTAATAAGGCTTTAAAGTCAGTATCAGTACAGAACTTAATACTCCTACAAAGAGATGAAAATGGTGTGATCTTCTAAAACATGTCTTATATGAGGAAAACATATGTATGAAATTCTGCACTGAAAACAGATTCATTAATACATTAAGCAACCTCTAACAGCCTGTAACTCAGTCTACCTACTTTTAGAAAAATTCCAGTAATAGTGGAAATGACAGGGAAAAAAGCAAGTGTGATTTTGACATCTTTTTTTTCCTTAACATACATGCACACAGTTCCCCTATTTCAATACAATGGCATTCATTGTTCTCAAATGGCCATAAATGTTATAGTACTGAGAAAGAAGTGGAAATACAGTGATATCATATGAATTTACTAAACTGGAATTCAACCTGCTTCTTTCAGTAGGCCTGCCCAGTTTCATTTAGTGTTTAGCCTGCAGTATCAAGCATTGTTTTTAATGCAAAAAAAATCTGATAATTTCTACCATAGCTACTGCATCCACAACACTATTAACAGAAGCTGCTGAATGATGTCCAGTAATCGTCTAACACAGGTGCTCATTCACAATGCCAACTGCCATCCAGATATCCGGAGCAGACTTTCTGTAAATGCAGCATAACTTTTGGTATTTGACACTTCAAAGTCTGTTCTCTAGTAATTATTCTTTCTTCTGCTATTAGGGAAAAAACTCAAGTTTTCTGAAACTCATAAACTCTTAAGTAAATTGGATAATGAACTTGTTCATGGTAAACTCAAAGATCACTTCACTGTAAACTAGGCACAACACAAGGTGAATTAAGTATGTTTATGGATAGGTGTTTCAGCTTCCTTTGTTCTGACTACAACTGCACAGTTCCCCAGCAAACCCTGGACATATCTACCGAAATTCTGCCACCCATAAAAAGACACACATCCACTTAAGAGTTATTTTTCATTTTTCAGTTTAACCAGAATAATGACCTTAGCTCTAAATATTTCCTTCAAATTAGTGACTGGCTGAGGCTAATTGCTGTTGACCATGTCTTGATCTCTCAGTTTTTCCCATGATGATAATGAATTCTGTAGAAAAATACTGCCCAACTCATTATTTGTTAATTAATAGGAATGACATACTTTGTGTGCATCTCAGCTGGGGACACTCTGACAAATTTGGGCACAGTTTTGAATGGAAGACTTCCACAGAAAACCAGCTACATGCATATACATGTATCAAAGATAAAAATTTGGATTATGGCCACATCCAAAAGCCACTGAAATCAGTGGAAAAGCTCCAATTTGGCTTTTGATCAGGTCTCTCACGTCTGCAAACACCCACACTTTCACTTCATTTTAATAAACAGTACATTTTTCTTTAAGACTCTTGGACTATGATTGGATCTGTGTCCTTTCTTTGTCTGCTGTGAGCTTTAAAGTCATCTACAGGAAAACCCAGCAGCTGCAAGGCCTTCCAAACTGCTGAAGTGATAACATACGTACTTCTTCCACAAATCTGTTATCTCTGCTCATTCTCAGAATTGACATCCTTTACCACATTTTCCTAATTCAAAACATATATTCTAATGTAACTGAAAAACAGGAGAGTGAATTTTCTTCCCTCTGACCCCTGCCATATCTCTTCAGTATGACAGTGTGGTGAATCACAATTAGTCTGCTAAACAGACGTGGAACTATATGATCTTAAGGTCCTTTCCAACCATAACTATTTTATGATTCTACGTACATGTTTTTCATAAGTACTATAGTACTTACCATGAACCTGAAGACTGTAAAACAACTCAGCTGTGCCTGCTGTGTTGACAGCCACACACTTGTAAACACCAGTGTCAGATACCTGAGCACCCTCAATCTGCAGAACCTGCCCTCGATTCAGAAAAGTGGTGCTCCCAGCGCTGGTTAGCGGTCGATTGTCTTTGTACCATGTGACAGCTGTATAATGAAAGGAAAAATGGAAAAGCTGCCAAAAGTACTGCCTTTAAAAACGAGAGGAACAAATAGGCTTCAAACTTCCCTTGAAAGTTCTCAGATACGTAACACCAATATTTACAAACCAATAGAAATGTTAGACAATGAGGAATTTGTAACTTTTGTGCAAAATACTGACTGCACCCACAGATTTCAATAGCAAACCTGACATTATCAGGCATGTGCATCAGATATTTATGAAAAAATGTTCTGAAGTTAAAAAATTATCACACAAATCATATTTATAGGGGATTTACTCATCTCATACCAAGGTCAACAGCAGCTGTTTAAGAACACACAATAATATAAATTTTTTTTCATCATTTACTGTAAAGTATTGTTACATCGAACTAAACCACCTACTAAAGTTTACAGAATCAAAATGCAAGCAACCAAATAAAAGTTCAACTGGCCGGCTGAAAACCTGAAAAAAATACCAGAAAACTGGTGCTTTATAGGAACTTGATAACCAGCAAAATCTGAGCACTTATTTGTGTCTCAGCCAAAAGATGGCACCCTCCATCAGTAGAATGTGTAACTAGTGCTCTACTGGGATCACTTCATTATTCAGTTAGATAAAACTGCTACTTACAGAATAATTTTCTGTAACACACAAATTTTTTGCGAAAGAATCATATTCAAGAAGTAATCTGGTCTGACTGATGAATAAGACCGCGCACAATCTTCTCTCTTTTTCACTGTGATGTTGTGCTACCACATTTTTTACCTAATGTTATATCTTCACACTAGAATATGACATCACATCACGCATAGAAGAGGTGACCAAACTGTTCTTATTGTATAAATTATCTGGAATACATCACTGAAATTGTTCTAAAGTAATTGTTGTTTCTAAAGTAATTGTCAATTTGCAGAGGAAAAAAAGATGCTGGGGAGCAAGTGTGCAAAAAGGATATAAAATCCTTATGTTTTTACAACATTTTTCTTAAAAAGGTAGAAAAAGTAAACCTGTATGGTCATCTGAAATTTAGTAATACCTTCCTTCTGAAAATGCTACTATCATCAGCACAAGTTGCTATAAATTAGATATAAGATATTAATAATACACTATTCCCCAAGTTTTGCTGCATGATAATTAACCCGGAAAATTGTTCTTATCAACATGGAATTTTCTATATCATCAGAAGAAAGTGGAAACAAAAACCACACACTGAAATAGAGATGGAAACAAATTTTTCTCCAACCATCTCAAAAACCATCAAAGAGATTAACTGTAAAAAAAGACCTGATCAAGAATTCTAGCACTGAAAGAATCCTAACAATGAGATAACTAAAATCCAGACAATCGAGACTACTTTATATGCTTCCCAGTTCAGAAAAAAAATCAACAGAGTCATCAGGCTAAACAGAAGCCAAACTCCTTGAGCTCTCACTTGGGTAAATATATATGATTTCTAAAGGAAACTTGAAAAAAAATGAAAAAAAAAAAAAAAAGCTGTAACTCCAGGAAAGTGTGAGAAAAATAAAACATGGTATAGTTTTGGCTAAAATTTGAGAGGGACCCACAAATTCGTAAGTGTAATTTATCATCAGCGCAAGCCAAAGAAAGCACTGTACACACAAAGAAAATTTATCATTTTCACATGCAAGGGACTCAGACAAAAAGCCTCCTATTAATATCAGTAGACTTTAGATAAGGTCTCAGACATAGCCACACTTGACAGGCACACTTAATCCACAAGGTATTGTTTAAGTCTGCCCTACAATATAAATTATTGACCTGACAGAAGGAGAGAGTGGATGTGTTTAAAGCTGATTTAGGAGAAATCTAACAGTACTCTTGTCTATAGACAGGCCATCACTGTACAGAAGGAAGTGGATTACTCTTCTGTTTCTGACCTGTTTAGTTAAAAATTTTGGGAATAACTAATTTTCTTAACATTTACTCCACATCTGTTGATATATTAACATTTTCTATTATGCACAGTGTTTGACAGTTTCTAGCTAGCTTAAAGGACACAGAATTAACTTCATGTTCAGAATATCCATTTTTTTTCAAAGGACACATAAAAGTTAAAACCTTTTATCAGATATGTTTCATGTTCTTATAGGTGCATGTGCATACCTGGCAGAGGATTCCCAGATGTTCTGCATTCAAGATGGATTGGATTATTCACTACAACTGTTTCATTTAACATTTTCCCTGCATCTTCCAGACTGGGTGGTTCTGGGGAAAGACAAAGGCATCAGATTTTCATTAATTCAGCCACCCAGCTAGCAAAACATTTGATCTCAAAAGTAATCTGCCCTCTGAGAAACTTTGGGCAATGAACTGCACAAGCTTCAACTGCTGGAAGATAAAGGAATTTCCCAAAAAAGTTCATCTTTAAATTAGGATTACTCCTAATTCTGTAACTTCATTAGTATTAATAATACATTAATTTTATTTCTTTTTTTCAGGAAAAATAACACTTAAAATAGACTTGCAAGAAATGGGTGCACAACACAGAACAGTAATTCTTCTAATGTGGCAAGCTCATCTCAATTGGACTGGTAACATTAAACAGAATATTGCAGACGGCTTGCAGACTTAAATTAAAATTAACTATGATCTTATACCATAGAATAAAATGGGAGTGTTGCAGATATTGCAATCTCTCTTCATTTCAGTTGAATATTTTCCAGTTACTGAGGCAGTTTGACAATTAAAGTCAACACAATCATACTCATCACGCGCATTTTGCCACAGTCCATTCGCACACCTCCTGAGGATTCCTGCACCTCCTTTGAGGATTGGGTTACATCGAGAATACACATATTTTATGACCAGTTTGGAGGCAAATATACAAAAATCATGGTGAAAGCATTTATTAAATTAACACGCAACTCACATGCAAACACCAACATCTCAAGTTTCCCTGATTCAAATTTTTTTTTTAGCTGCAGAATAAAATTCCTTTTAATCAGTCCGAAAAAAAAAAAAAACCCACCAAAAAACCCCAAAACCCAACTTCTCTTAAAAGAATGTTTCTTTCTCAGAAAAGTCATTCCTGTAAAATTTCCCCATTGCAATGTCATGGGGAATACCATTATCCCCAGAAGACTTAGAATCAAATCAATAATACCAAGAGTGGCATGTCGTATCTTGATTCAGAATCCATCCACCTTCTGAGTGGTGGGTTAGTGGCAATGTGTTAGGCTTCTTAGGGTACCTCTGAACAGAGGAGTTAACTGGGAAGGCATTCAGAAGAAAGGCCAAATCCCAAGAAAGACAGCTTTTGCCCTCATTTCTTACTGATGCGGTGGGACAAAGAAAGGAAACTGAAAGATAGATGTGCAGAGACAACAAAAATGCCAGAGAGCTTAAACTAGGAATACAGATGTAAAAAAGCTGCCTTAAAACAGCCACATTTAGCTTCTAACTGAAGGAAGAAACATTACCATGCACATGAAGCCGAAAGTGCTGTTGGGCTTCTCCCGCAGCATTTGTTGCCACACAAGTGTATCGGCCAGCATCTTCGAGCAGGGCCTTGACAACTTGCAGAATACGGCCTGAAGACTCCAGCTGTACCAAAACAGAGAGCAGGGAACCGCTTTACACAACAATTCTAGGCAGAGCCAATAAGCATAATGGCAAAGCAGGTGCTTATGCTGAATACAGCCAGTCTCATGTTTCTTCTAACCTTGGGCTAGATTATTCATGCAAGAGGTGTCCTGGTAGTTCAAAGAGACTTCAGTGCTCCTGGGACATCAGGATTATTAGCTGCACAGCTGTAAGATAACCTAAATGGCAGAGGGACAGGCAAGCAAAGTGAAGAGAAGACTGCAGGCAGAGAGAGATGCTGTTGGCAAGATATCGAAAACTGCTCCAGCCTGAGGTAAATCAAAGGCATTACAAACACTCAACCCTAAAACATGCAAGCACTGGGAAGGGCTGTTCATTGAAAGTCAGAAACTCTGTGAGAAGGGAACTTACAGATAGGTGCTGCAATGGCAGTGTTTATAGAAAAGCTCATCTAATCCTGCCTCAGAGTGACAAGTAGGTAGAGTCACTTTGTAACTGGCAAACAACCGTACCTTGAAGGTTAACGTACAACTAAAAGGAGCCAGAGGATGAATTTACAGTCATGGACTCCTCTGATGGGATTCAGTCTACTGAACACTGCTATTCAATCTGAGATACTGTCCTATACAGGTAGAAAGCCCGCTGCTATCCAGGACTGATCTTTAGCATCTTTATATCACAGCATGAAGGAAGCAAAAGGAAAAGAAACACTAACATATATAACTTATTGTAACTGTCATGGTTTGGATCCCATAAAAGAGTGGTGCTTACTCTTATATTTCCTCTGGCTGTGTTTACTGGTTGACCATCTTTTAACCAAGTTATGGAAGGGCTAGGAATACCATTGGCTATGCACTGCAGTGTCACAGGCTTGTATAGCACAACAGCTCTTTCAGAAGTCCCAGCTGATTTGATAGTTGGAGGAACTGCAAGAAGCACCAGAAACAGAAATGAAGTATCATTTGAATATATGCATTTACATATGTAGAAGCAATATCCCACAGGTAAAAGCAGCTCTACTTCTATTTTATCTACTCTCATCATAAATAAATAGACATTTACAGAAAATTTGAGCACCTTCTTGCTAGCAATATAAAATATAGACAGTCTGTGCTTCTCCTCTCAAGTAACCTACCATGCACAGTAACATCAAATTCCTTTTCATGTTCTCCTGCCTTATTTGCAGCCACACATTTATAGCGGCCAGTGTCTGACACTTGAGCTCGAGAGATGAGAAGTTTTTGTCCATTTAATATGATCTTGTGTCCAGATCCCTCTTCAACTGGTTGGCCATCTTTCAACCACCTAACAAAAATAAAGTACAGTCCCAGATTTCTATGAAAGTAAGATTAATAGCACTACTAAAATATCTACAATTCTACTACCAGAATGTCTCAATAACCTTGTTTGCATTTCTAGGAAGGTTTGGAGATGTCAGGTAACATTCTGCTTTTCTGAATGCCAGAGACCACAACGGTTTATCAAAAGTGGGGAGAATAGGGGAATATGCACTAACAAAACCAGAAAGGTGGCAGGTAGGAAGCAGTAGTGAAAGGGCTACCACCAACAGAGGCAGGCAGAAATCTCCAAAGCAAAAGCAATCACTGGTGGCTGATGAGAAGTGCACTGTTGCATTAGCAAGGGAATAAGAGTTTACCTTGTAGTGAAAGACATGGACAGCATTATTTTTGTGAGTATATTGGCAGATGG
>JBCJKH010070439.1:0-27510 GCA_039877255.1 Loriculus beryllinus
TATGGTCCCTGCTGGGAAGACTAAAAAGGAGCAGCCACCCTTTTGTTAGTCCCTTCTAAACCAGAGCCCTGGTGTGATCCTGCCTCAACACTTGCTTTCCTGTTACTGCTCTGGTCTTCTCCTCCTTCATCAGAGAAGTAATGACAGGACTTTTGTCCTCTTCCCCAGTGCCTGAGCCCTAAGCTCCACTTTGTTGCCTTTAGCTTGAAACTGGATGTTTTATAGCACACAAAACCAAACAGTTGGAGGGCTGTTAAAAAGGACGCCCTGAGTAAAAATGAAATTCCTCTACAGTATGACTCTGAAGGGCTTGTATTGTAAAATTAATTCTCTGCTGCTAAACTAAATAACTAGTGAAGCCATAGGGTCCTTCATGGCAATGCAACGATCTTTTATCACTCAGACCTGTAGTCAGAATTGATGCAGGGACTAACTTACCAGTAGTTGTTACATTTCCTTGAGTGCAAGTTCCATTCTTTCAAAACTACCCTCTGAGACTTTTCAAGAGTCCCTTCTTTTTTATAAGTTCTAAATTATTTGTCTTGCCTTTAAGTTTACATGCCTTCTGCCAAGCTGCTTAGAAGATTAAAATGAATTTGCTCTCCTTTCAAGTTAGGGTTGTAGTGAGTGTGAGAAAAGAATCTGATGATTTACCACATGTCACGGATTAGCCTTAAACTATGTATTATCACTGGTTTTACCCACAGTGCCATTCAAAATCGTAATGAAAAATAGGAAAAAAGAAAAGAAATCCATCCATGTGCAACTTCCTCCAAGGACAAACCCTGCTGTTTGCTTTAAGGGCAATGTAAATCCTAAGGAGAATAGACTACTGCTGAAACTCAGTCTGCATCAAGCTGCCTAAACCTGTGATACTAGAGACCAAAGCAAGGTCTTCTGGGAAATTGCTCAATGTGTCAGAAGAAGCATGCAGTCTGTGTGCACTACTGTTCCTGAGACATTAAAGACACCCGTGACAGATTAATTCGGCCCAGACACTATGCCAGCCTCGCTATGATAACTCTGACACATTTCCCTTTATCCCAAAGGACAGCTACACTCATTTACTCAAATGTAATTTCTCCTCTGACTGATGGTTGTTGCATTTAGAGATTAAAAATATCCCAAACCCACAACACTTCAGTTGTTCACATCTTAGTACAAGCAGCAGGCCTTGTGCTAAGCCTCAGATTAATATGGCTTTAGGGCAAATTTGCTTTATTCTGACAGTTTCTGTTTCATTCTGATGTGTTCCTATGTTGCCATAAGGTTTGCTTTCATTAATTTTTTTAAATAAATTTTTAATATACCAAATGTAAATAATGAACATGGGGCAAACATGCAAACAGCTATCAGCAGAGGCTCACATTTTTTAAAAAAATAACATGGTTTTGTTTGTCTAAAACACACTTAAGGAACTGTTTACTCAAAATTTATTACTATTACCATGATGAGTGTTTGCTAGTCATGTACTGAATATACAGTATAACTTCTCCCATCAATCACAGAATGTATTTTTTAGAATTATATACCAAGGATATAAGTATGAGTTGGGTTGCAAAAACTTATACAAAGCAGATTTTTAAAAATCAGACAAGAATTTACTAATCTTCTGATTTTCTTTTTTAATTCGTTTTCTGAGGAATCCTTGTGTCTTTAGTTTGTATGTGATATTTCTTAAGTTCAAAACTTGCCTTTAAGCATGCTCACAGAGCTAACACTCATAGAGTTAATATTTTTAACTGTATTTTTTCTATTAAAATATCTTAATTAAAAGTTAATTAACAGTTAATACATTAGTTAATAATAATAAACTAATAGTTAAAAAGAAAATTACCAAAGTAATACAATTTATTTAAAAGCAATCAGTGGGGTGGGTCTTTTTGTTGTTGTCTAAGCATTTTTACTTTTTCTGGCTTCGTTTTAGATAGGAAAATTTTTGCTAATTAAAAAATTTTTAAAGGACAAGAAAATTGTTTCCTGACAGCTGTACAAATATGATTGAGTTTGTATAACTTCAGGCTATAAATTAAGATACCCTTCCAACTCTTTGAAACTGATGTATGGCAGAGTATTATAGAACATTTTTCAAAGTAGCATGGAGAAAAGTGTAGGTATATTCATACTAAGTGAATATGATATTTTAAGTAAAGTATTGAAATAAAACTAGCATTTTATTAAAAACTAGTATTATTTATTAAAATAAAGAGTATTAAAATAAAAAAATAAGTATTTAAAATTGAGCATAAACTTCATGTCATAACAGTGTTGTTATTTAAGCCTATTGGATAATGCAGTATAGTAATATATTTCTTTTTGCCACTGAAAGATTACCTCATTTTCTTTTTGTATACATAGTTGCTAGTGTGCCATTATCATTACTTTCCATTTAATTACTTGTTTAAGATAATAAAATTGTGTTCTTACATACAATTATGTTATCAATTACTGCCCTTTTTACACACAAAGCAGCTTTTTAACACAGCATGGGCTTCATAAGAGGAAATCATGCTAGTGAACACAGACTGAGCAGTGTTCTGTACAGTGAGCAAGCAAATCTCAGTGAGAAAATCCAGAAGTTTTGGAATGTGTGTATGGGGGGGTTGCTTTTTTTTCTGTGTTTTGTTTTTCAGTCTTTAGTCTTCAGCAAATCAAGGTGGCATGTTTCAAACAGCATTTGGGTAGGTGTCTGAAGATACCATGCTGTGATGTATACTACATGGCCTGGCTTTCAGGATGCTCATGGTGAGAACACCTCTGAAGGATGCCAAACAGGAATTAAAAAAAAAAAACAAAAAACAAAACAAACAAACAAACAAAAAAAAAAAAAAAACAAACAAAAAACCCTCAAACAAATAACTCAGCAATATCACAGTGCAAATACAGCAAACAACGAGCAGAGAGATACCAGAGGAGGACATCTTTTACACTGGGTAAAGAAAGTAGTCTATGCACTTCAAGAACCATTAATTTGCTTATGAATTAAAACTTGATCCTTATTCACTAAAATTTAGAGAAGCAACTTGACACCCAATTATTTCTTGAATACTCAGTTAACGCTTTATTATCTAAGCACAGTAACACCCTGTAGTATTGCCATGGATTAGAGGGTGATACCAGAAGTGCCTTCTCCAGTAAAAAAAGTTGGAAAATCTCTCAAGAGCTTTGGTATGTATTGTGACTGCAATTACATATTCCTTCAAATACCAATGTTGCAGTCTGCTTCTTTCCATCTGTGATCACATTCCTGTACTGAATCCTGTTCAAACCACCTGCCCCTTCTTTTTATCAAACACCAGAGGAACTCATCTATAATATTCCTAATGTTAGGTATACAAAGCCTAATGAAACATAGTGATAGAAGTCAAAGTCTCGATGACATGTCTAAGAAAGCATGATATTTGTTATAATATGAAATCTAGTGCTTCTTCAAGGGAGAGAGTCAGATATCTATGTATCTTTTATTTAACTTCATTTCCTTGCTTTTGCTTTTTGAAATAAACTATGCATATAACAACCTTCACCACTTCAGAACAAAATACATGTATGTATTCCATTGTAAATTATTAGGTTTCACATACTACAGTTCTTTTTTGAATTAAACCGATGCATGTTTTTTCTGGTTTTATGGATATATCAGGATAATTGCATGTAGGGCAACAGTATATCAAGGTTTGTCTGTGGTTTAGGCTATTAAAAAATATGAAGAAAATTGAAGTTTAGCTGCTTGTCAATTGTTCGTTGATGCCCTGAAGCCACTTGGAGCAATAATGCCTGCTACAGCTTGGATGGATTCTTCAGTGTTATTCTTCACAAATAAGTCAACAGTACAGTTTGTGACACTGGTTCCAAGGCCTACCAAATGCATCTGAACTCCTGGTCTATTGTGAACTGACCGCCTGAATATGAACAGTATTTATCATACACATCAATTATGTGCACAAAGCTGGGTGTATGGAATGTGTTATACATGTGTTAATCATTAATGAAACTATAGGAGTCATTAATATAGGTAGGAGAACTTATACTACTCCTTTTTACCAAAAATGTGCTTAAATAAGTTCTTTTTCAGTGAAAAATAGCACCGTGAAGAAGTAATTTTGATACATGATTTAAGTGACAAGCCAAAGAAAAACTTTTTCCCTTTAATTTAATTTTTTAAAAAAAAAAATCCAAAACCGAAAACTCCAAGAAATCCTGGTTTTCTTTTTTTTTTGTTGTAAGGTTGGGTTGTTTTTTTTTAGCTCTTTTTTCTTTCCTAGTTTTTTAATTTATTTCAGTTAAAACTAAAATTAGAATCCAGAAGGCATAAACTTTCCATGGAAACTACTTCTGATTTAATATAAATTTTGCATGTCAGGTAAAAGTCACAGAAAAATTTCAGTTGTCCATACCAAGGAGACATCCTAAGGGTCTAATGTTTTCAAGAATGTTTTCCAGATCCTGATTATCCATTTACCTTCACAATGTTTTAAAGTTTTGGTTAGGTTGGCTAAACAATTCAGTAGTTAACTTCTTTACAAATATATAAATATCTTGTTTACAGAGATGTCAAATTCCTGAATATGCTATCAAATGACATAATGCCTTTGTGCTGACGCTGCCCTTTCCTCTGGAGTGACACCTTCATGGGCCACTGTTTACAAGTGTCTTTGATAGACCTATCAAGAGACAGGGATATAGGGCTCTGCTGGCAATAGAATTCTGAGTAATTCAATTATCTGTGATAAAAGAGGTATGTATGTTCTCATCGCACAAGAAAACCACTTTTTCTCTTCTTTCTTCTCACAGCATCTGTGATACTATCTTCAGCAACCATTTCATTAGCCCAGCTTCCGCATAATCAATCTGGAAATCAGCTGATTCTTTCTTCATGGAAAACTCCATCTATTTCATATTACAACTTCTCAAAACTGGGATGACATTGATGAACGCACATAATAATGTATCTTTAGAACTAGAGACATCTGTGTCTAAACTATATGTAATACAGCAGACTAGCTAAAAAGAGAGATGTCTTCCCTTCTACCTGTGTTTACAATGTAAATCACCTTATGACAGACACATAGTGCAATCTCTACTGTTGGAAGAAACAGTTTTGAGATTTCTAGTGCAGTATATTAGATTTTTCAGCCTTAAACTGACAGATACACTTGGAAATCTAAATCAGATGCAAATGCATTTTAATTTGGTCAATATGCTTTCATTGTTTTACATTATTCTGAGGTAAACGAAAGATTCAGATGATACAGGTAAACCAAAACCAAAATCTGCAAGGTCATTTTGATGTTCATTTTAGCTTAAAGTTTTAAAATACAAACCCTTAAATTGTCATAAATATTTTAGAACAAATTTCCTTCAAGAATATCTTTGATTTGTATTTGTCTATGAATAAAGTTTTTCATGGGAATTTCTCAAAGAAATATAGAAAAATTAGAAATACATATACTGCCAAAGCAGAAATTACTATAGTGTTATAATTATCACAAAATCAAGCACTACACATTGAGAAAATGTAGTGCTAAGATTTAAGTTAAAAGAAATACAAACTAGTGTTAAAATATGCAAGTCATGACTCTCAAACTGTCAAAAATCTTTTCTGCAATAATCCTAGAGAGGAAACAATATAATCAATGTCTCATGAAAACACCCCAAGTAATAATTTTTTGATCTTTTTAAGATCACATTTAATTCTGAAAACCTGAACAATAGTCAAACTTCTTGACTGAAATCCCGCATCCACTAGAGCTCAGGCCAAATCATATGACTGCTACAGAGCCAAGCTTTTTCCTCTTTCTGCTGTACTAACGTCCAATTCTTAAATCTGGTTACTTTTTTTTTTTTTTCCCCTTAAATCTCAGATTACTGATCAGTGCTTCCAACTCATTTTACACTCTTTAAACATGTACATAGTATATCACCACAGGAAATATTCTCGGAGTAGCCTATTCTCATCTGAAAACAATATTTTTTCCCCAAAGAATTCTTTTTCTTTCGTTTTTTCTGTGATGTCAATCATGTGCATCCAAAGGGGTCCACTGGAAGAAGCTGGAGTTCATACAAAATCTCTTCCAGAAAAGGTTTTGAAATAAGCTTCTGAATGAGGCTTTATAGGAGGGGAGTTGTCTAAAATATGTACAAATAACTTTTTTAATCTCAAATGTTAGGCTGCTAAAGTTGTTCCTTTGACTTGGTGGGATGACTCAGCTGTATAAAGTTAGTCACATGCATCCTTGCCAAACTGATATCCTTGAAGTATTTTTTCTATTTTATACTCCAAGTCTTTCAATCAGATTAATTCTTTGAGACTTTGATAGCAAAAGTCATTGTCTTTACATATTTGAGTAACCAGACCAAATTCTAAATTTCAAGAGCATCTTCAATTATTATGATTGAGTTGCACTGCTCGAGGAAGATGTGAAAAGTTTTCTGCATTTCCCACCTATACCATATCCACCTTTAAACAATTGTAGCATGTTACCAAATCTGGTCCTTTTATTTTCTACTGACTTCTAACTGTTACCACTCCAGAAACATCAGGATTTGCGTCTAAGCACATTCATTTAGCTGATCCCTGCAGTCAAAGTGTGATTTTTCATGCAAAACGTGATTCTAAATGTTTGCATACCAAGTAGATTAATTTGATGCAAGTCTGAGTATCTTGTGTGTTAAGGATTGCACTAGTTGACGTGTTTCCTTGCCTTCCCTTTCTCATTGAAAGTTTAATGCTGGCTTTTGTTGTGTTTTCTTTGGAGCTTGGGATATCTATTCAAACACCTGCCTTGGTATTTAGGATGAAATTCACAATATGTTTCTGCCAGACACTGGGACATTAGAAATGCAGCACTGAACAGAACACATCCTGTTATGTTGTTAAAAGGAATTTAAAATGTCAGTTTACTCAGTGAGGTGAAAGTAATCCTATTCTAGGAAGTAATTAGAAATGTTTACAGCTATCAGTTGTCTCAGATTAGGATGATTAGAGAAAGAATCCTATTTCTTTAAATAAGTATAGGGCATTATTTTCTGTATTGCCAAGGTTTAAGACTTTACTGTCACTTGAAAAAAGAGTTTTAAAAAGCTACTCTCCTATGATAAATAATTCTTATATGTTAGAGAAAAAAATCTTTGCTTGGACAGAAGAAATTACTTGGTCCTATATACTCCTCGATTGAACAGCATTTGTTCCTATTTTAACCTACTTTTACCTTGTCCTTCTAATTTCTTCTGCTTGAGCTCTCTTCAAATTCAGATGTGTCTAAGGGACAGAGCTGAAAACCTGCTCTTTGTAAAGCGTCATCTCGTAACTAAGTATGTTTTATAGTAGTATTTTCTGCTCATTCCAGCTGTTATTTTTGCGAAGCTGTAGTGCTTAATTTAGGATTATGATTGTTTGGGTGGCAGTAAATGACACTATTTTTTCTGAATAAAAGGAGATAGATACAGGCTGGAAGCATAGTAGAAGTCAAGAAACAGTTGAACCAAGACAGTTTTTTTTGTTTAAGACAGTGTTGAAGCTCTGCCCTCAGTAAAAGTGTTTTGCATAACTAATATAAAAAGTTTTATGTTGCTTTATTATTAGTTCAGAGGAATCAAGTTACAACAAAAATTCAATGAAAACAAAGAGGTTTGTTGATTCAATCTAAGTTACTAGTGCAAACTAAAGTCTTGAAGGAGTTTACTCTGACATGTTTATTCATGTGAAAATTATAAATTAGCTTGTCTTGTTCTCAGATTATTTGAATAATGTCGTAAAGTTACATAGTGCTTGCTGACAAGCAGGGATTCCATAAGGTCCAATCTTTCTTCACATTAGATTTCATTCTCATTTGAAAATAATTCATTGAAATAAGATTTTTTGCTAAAAAATAATAAAAGTTACTTGTGAGTTACAGAAAGAATGATGCAGTTTGCTGGAGGAAAAATAGATTTTTTAGGTTTGGCATTTTGAGATTCCTGTGTTTCTGTAATTATGCTTAGCTCAGCCTACAGACCCTGGTTCTTCCCATATCTAGCAGCTTTGTGAGTTTTTTCAATTTTTGAGCTAGAAAAAGTGATTCTAGCAAACTGACTGCATGGTATTATTCTTGTAGGCTTTTGGCTTTCAATAAGAATGAAGCATTAGGTCCTTAGCTAAACAACAGGCAAGAAACTTCAGTTTAAATAGCCTATCTTTACAAATTCCAACACTCCACGTTAGTTGTTTTTTACCACAGGCATTGTCAGTATTCACAACTTTAATTTATTTATAAATACACTTCCACTAATCCAACCAGAAGACCGGAGGGCCTTCTTATGAAGCAAAAGCCTTGAGGAAATACTCACTGCAAGGTAGTATTTTACATAATTCTTGATCACCGTGGCTTGAGGAAAAGGAACAATCCAAGAATACACCTGACACTGTTTTTCTTTTCAACTAAATTTTTAAGTTGGTCACGTAGAATCTAAAACAAGAAAAAAAAATATAACGTTTTCAGTAACCAATAAAACCAGACAGTCTTCAGATTCTTGAAAGTGCTTTTCACTTATTTAAAAACAACAGTAATTATTTAAAAAAAAACCCAACAAACACACACAGAGAAAAGGTTTAGATGTATAATTTCAGTGGAATTAAAATATTTTTTATCTGATTCTCAGGCTCCTATATCACCAGTTATTGCTCTTGATGTTTTAAGAAGGCAGCTCAATTTCCAGCTAAGAATTAAATAGGATGAGGCTGACAGATCACTTTGTCAATAATGTTGTAGGACTCCACAATAATCTTCTGATATTGCTTATTACTTTTAACTGCATCTCTGTTTCCTTAGCTCCAGAGTCTGAAGTTAACAACAATTGATTGTAGCTAAGAAAGTTTTCTGTAAAGCCTTTTTTGGTAGATCTTACTTACAGGTATCATTACGACCTTGCTTGAATGCATCACACCTATGCATTTTTAAATCCTTATTACTCTACAAGAAGTGAACAATTTAGGATGGTGGAGCTGGGCGAGTGTGATTTTTGTAGATTGAAATATATGTTGACATTTTTCCACATTGTGGTTTTTTTCATTTTGTGACAGTAAAACCTGAGGAAAAAATACCCAACTGTAAACTAGAAAATATTAACCAGTTTGAGGAAATTCTCAGCTTCCTTACTTGAATTCATTCTCCAATGATGGATGCTTTCATATTGATTGAGGTCTTACTGGAATAACCATTTTCTACATAAATGTCAAATGTGGAAATGTGGTGCTCTATTGTTTGCCCTGGTGTTAATTTATTTTTAATTTGTTATTGTAAGATAATGCTAAAAGGTGCTGCAAGTTCCTTCTTATTCTGTGATGACTATTTATCAAATCATTAAAAAAATGTTGTCATTTAACTCACCCCTGGATTTCTGTAAAGAAGGACACTTCCCTGTGTGTTAAAGTTTGCCTGTGTCTCACATTATTAATGATTGATGATGCACACTAATTCCTAAAGAGTATTTCTCTTTCAGATAACTCTGATTTTCACTTCATCTGCTGCTGGCCGTGGAGGGGTCTTCAGAAGATTCTCTTCAACTTGGTAAGTACAAGATCAGTTTTACAAGAATGAATTAAAGGAATATATTAATACATCTTGGAATGTTAGAACAAAGAGAAAGCTGGAATGATATACAGATATAATTGATCAGCTGACAAACTTATGGCTTATTGACTTACCAAATCTAGAGTTCAGGGTTTTTTGACAAAATTATGATTGTGGAAACTGAAGTTTATAGGTAAAGGGATAGTATAAATTAATTTCCCATTTTGAAGAAAACAAAGACATTTTTACAAATTGCCCAAAAGGATCCTGTTGCAATGATTTCAAAATATTTTTTAGGATTGAACATTATTTTTCTTTTTGAGTGTGATCGGAAGTTTAGTCAGAAGAAAAATCATTAAATTATTGATCTGAAATTGAACATTTTGGGAACTGAAACAGAGCATTTCCTTGCAGTAGTTGAAGAAAAATTTAAGTGGAGATATTAATTAATAAATATGTTTAATTTTTAAATTATTTTCCAAACTTGATTTTTTTTTTAAAATTTGACACACCATTCGTTTATTATGAAGTGGAAAATATTTCTTGACTTAATTTAAATGTTAAAAAATATAAAATGTGTGTTCCTGAAAGATAAGTTTCATTTTAATAAATACTGGATATTTTTCCTGATCATTATTTCCTAAGAGATACACATGGATCTAGTAGCCCAGCTGTGATTTCTTCACACATACCAATTAGCCTTTGAATTTCAACTGTCTAAAGCTGTATTTAAATCAACTATTCTTTGACATAAATGACTGGCTTATATGCTTTTGAGATCAATACAGCTGATCAGGGAGAGCATTTACCTAAATGGCAGATTTTCTGCACACAAGTTCTGACATTGCCAAGTGTTAATTTTCTGATTAAGACTAGTTTTTTTGAAAAGGCTGCTCTCATTTATATCCAGTTACCAACAGAAGCAGATTGTTTCAGGAAAAATTAATAGCAGAGAATACAGGACTTTTTTTCATTTTCCTTGACCCAAGAAGGAAGGTAAGGAGGTCATAACATCCCTAGGTCTTTACAAGCAAGAAGAGTACTGCAACAACTGAAATCAACTTCCTAGCGGGCAATAGACCCTTCACTGGAGGAAGAGAAATATAAAGGAGAGAGGCAAATGTTCTTTTAGAAGGGCATTTCTTTTCTGAAGAGTTTTCCAAATTGTTTTTCTTCTGCCTTTTCTCATCTAGTGGAAAACAAGAAGGAAAAAAACCATGACAAACCAAATGAAAGAAAAACAAAACACCTAGCATGATACACGGTTTTTTTTTCTTTATAAAGTATATGAAAATAAGTCCAAACCTTAATATATTCTTCAAAGAAATGTCAGGAATTTTTATTTCCCTGTTAAGAACAGTGGAAAGCAAAGAACTCTCAGAGTCTTCATCTTATGCACCTTTGATCCAATTCTACTCTAATCAGTAGTGGACTTTCTCTTAACTTCACTGAAAGATGAAGCAAGCCTTGGCTAGGCATCTGTCTAATTAAAGTCTCACTGCATCTGGAGTTTGCTCTCCAGCATTTTCACTTCTTTTCAGCAGCAATGCTACTCTAATAAAATGATCTTAAAAGTAAGGGTTTGGTCAGCTATGCAGACAGAGTCACTGAAGGAATGTTTTGGTACTGTAGGAAGTGATATAATGGGCAACATTACCCATCACACAATTTGAAAAACCACAACACAGAAAATTTCAGAAGACTTCAAAACTGAATAGGGGTCTTCGTGTCACATATTTGCATAGAATGAATTGGAAAGTGTTTTGGGAAAGGCTTTCACTTGAAAAATGCTACTACATCTATTTAGTCAACCTCTTATTCTCTTCATGGTTTGGTTTTTTTTTCCCCTTTATCTCTTTCTGCAATGCTCACACAGCTTGATTCATCCAGCCATCTTCTAATAATCTGTTCTTCCCTGCAATTAATTTATTTTCTTCTTTAACTTCATCCTCTTACTTTCCCTGAATCTCTCACCTCCAATTCTGGTTTGCTCGCTAAATCTTCTTAAATGACAGTTCTTCTCTGGTTATTTTTCTTCATGATAAAAGCGTTCATTCTTCCCTTTCCAATAGTCTTCCAGTGAGCATTTTGCTTGTCTAACAACCATCTCATTTGTATTTGCTTTTCCACCATTAAAGTCAGAGGACACAGCATTTTGCAGAGCTAGTCTTCTCACATTCCACTTTATCCAGGAGGTTTCCCTGAACTGTTCTTATCTACCAAGATTATTCTTATTTTTTGTTGACATCACCATCCTGAATGGCATTCAGTTCCATTTTCTATCGTCATTAATTCACAAATTTACTAGATATTAAATCTTCCAGTTTTGTACAATGTCTCTAAGACAGCTCCTTTGAAGGTTGCCTGTAAAGCTAAACTCCTGCCTCAATTACTACAATATCATCCTACCTACTCCTGACAAACAAATAAATAACAAATCCTTTTCTTGCAAACTTTGGCAAAGTTTATTTGTATTCTCTGTTATCAAGGCCATAAATGAACGACTCTTTTTCTTTTTTTTCTTTGTCATCTTCCTGTAGCTTATCTTTCTGTATCTTGCCTAAAAGGCATTGCTTTTAAGACCATCAATCACAATTGGTTGTCACTCTGCTTATCATTCTTTACTGTCTACCAAAATGTTACCTGGAACCCTTGGTGAGATCAGCCATAACTCCACATGGTTATTTTCCTAAACATTGAAATTAACAGCTTCAAAATTCTTTATAATGCTTATCCTCTAACATAAATAAGTCCAGGATCTGCATTACTTGTGAAACCTCTCTTCTTTCATTTGTCAAAAATTTCTACAGGAAATTTTATGATATTTAGGCTGTTAATATTTCAAAATCACTGCCTGCTAGGGCAACACATTTCCATAACTTTTGTCTTACTCACCCCATACTTTTTGTTTTATAGCCAGTGTAAGTTGCATGTTACACAAGTTTTTAATTTTATCACTGCAGCACTGCTTCCTTTGATAGTGATTCAGAACTGTGACATTTATGTAACACAAAGAATTTAATGTCAGCAGAAATCCAAAGATTTTTTTCTTTCTGCAGAAAACCCCCACCATTATACTCACCAATAGCCTTGGTGGACCTTTATGGTAGCCAAGCTGTTAGGAAGTCAAAACTCCAGGGATTTTAGTTCTTAGAATAAGAAACAAAGAACAACCCTAACAAGTGAGACCCAAAGTTCATCTAATTCAATCTTTTCTCGAACTGGGGAGAGGGTTACCAAGATTCCTTCCTGCATGAAGAAGTTGAAAGGTCCCAAAACTTTAGACTTTATCTGATTCATGTTTGTGATGAAATCTTTACATCCGTCCATTATCTTGACACAAAACCAAGAATCTTCTACTCCCTTTATACACAGCATTAGCATCAGGCTTTATTTATTTATTTGTTTTTCTAGACTGTTTTTGAAAAGATCAGTATAATGTTTTTCTGAAAAACATGAAAGTTATGATTTTCTCTGATGGAGTACTATTTGTCTTTTACTAACAACTTGTGACCCATACTCTGGACTCCGCTGTACTACAACTTCTGGATCACCTTGTACACACCGCATCACTAACTTGCAGTATGCATTTCTTTTCATCAAAAGGAACCTTTCCCACACTTCTGCTTGCTCCTGCTTCACAGTTTTACCTTTTGAATTCTAGATGTTAATAAGCATTATTTTCAGGCACTTCCCTGTCTATCTTTAGAAGGAGCGATCCTCTCTGAAGGAGACAATAACACCAGCTAGCAAGTGAGGTGAAGCCTTCTGAGAAAGTCCAGAGCCCAGGAGGTCTCTTTCCTTTACACTGTTTTTGTTATTATGAAAAACATCCTTTCTCAGAACAGAAGAATTCCCAATCATCCTAAAAGTCTGGTACTAATATACATGGAATTTTAAACTGTAATACTTCTCACTTGAGGAAACATTACTCCTCTGTCAGGTGGTATCAGCAAGACCTCTGAACAGAGGAAAACAAATTGGTAGAGGAATTCCAGCCAGTTTCCCAGAAACTAGCTTTGTTCCTATGATGGGATAGATCGTATGACTGGAATGTTGTCATGGATGTCTATGTACTTTTTAGTTAGAACAGGTTAGAGGCTAGGTGGTGGAGCTGCTCCTTATGGGAAAGAGCAACTGGAATGTATGGAGTTCTATGCAGGAACAGATGAACCAGTTGAAAGTCTATGGCTGAGAATTAAGGGACAGGCTAATATGAGGGACACTGTTGTGGGTGTTTATTACAGGCCACCTCATCAGGAGGAGGAAATTGATGAGGCCTTCTAAGGGCAGCTAGAAATAGCCTCATGATCATAGACCTTTATTCTCCTGGGCATTTAACCACTCAAATATTTGTTGGAGGGTATCACAGCCCAGCACACACAGTCCAGGAAATTTCTGTGATTGCTGAAAATAAATCTGTGTTACAAGGGTTGAAGAAGCCAGAGGAGGGCTGCTGTCCTGGTTTCAGGTGGGAAAGAGTTTTCTTCCTAGTAGCTGGTACAGTGCTGTTTTGGCTCTGGAGACATTCAAACCCCAGCTGGACACTTTCCCATGTAACCTCTCTAGGTGACACACGTTGCTGATTCCAGAGGTATGTTTACTACCTCTTATTATAACCAAATTATACCTTTTTATTCCTCTTTGAACCAATAAACCCAGTCCTGCAAAGTAATGAACATCCTCTCTTCACTTTGCAATGAACATAAAATGATGGCTTTTTTGACTTTGTAATTTGACGTATAAGCTTGGAGAGCTATAACTGTTGCCACACATCTCCCAGATACCTGGTCCTACCTCAATGATTTCCCCCGTTATTTTTTTTTTTTACTTCAGTTTCAGTATTGTAATTCAGCAGCATTTTGAAAATTCAAGTTTGGGAAGTTAAAATGGAAATGAATGCCAAAATTCAGTATGAATTTACTTTGACACCATTTGTTAATTTTCATACGTAGTTTAACAAAACTCTTGGGTCCATACTTCATCTTAAGTGACCAGGATATGCAGAGGGCAGTAGTGAGTCTTGGGGTCTGAACTAGATTTTGGATCTTGGTCATTATTTCGTGCCTGTTGTACAGAGATATCAAATAAATACCCCTGAATTCACATTGATATAAATATGAGACTGTTCTTTAAAAATATTTCTGTGTGTTTTCAATGCCGTTACTGACTTGATAAATGAAATCTAATTTGTTTCCAGTACTGACTTCTTATGAGAAAGAAAAAAATCCTGGATTGCTTTTGTTAAAAATATCTAAATCCTCACTGAATAACAGTTGTTACAAAACTCCTTTGATTTTACATTTTTCCTTTCACAGTGTGTGACTCAGTACTCTATTTCACAGGGCAATGCTCTGCTGAAAGCTGTCATTCTAAGAAGCAGTATGATAGTTGTCAATGATACCCAAAGAAGACTGAATAATATATACATATCTTACTGTTAATGTGTCCTGAACACATTGACTTTCCTGGCTGTAGGATCTAGTAAAAAGAGAATCAGCATAAGGTGAATCCTATCGCCTGCTGGGTGGCCAAACTGCATGAAATCTCATACTCCATTAATGATGCTTCTCATATCAGCTGGTCAATGGATCATGAAAATGAATCAGAAGTACAACAGGGATTTATTTTTTTCTGGTTGTTACAGTCATAAACAATTACGAACTGCGGGTTCCTGCTTTTTCAATATGCAATGATTTCATTGCTTGGCTTCATCCATAAAAAAAACGTAATGTTTAAAGCTGAGGGAGTGGGGAAGGCACTATCAATCTATTTAATCAGCAGTTTTCTTACTTTGGTAAGATGCTTACCTTGCCTGAGCTTCATTTTCTAATGTAGACATGACATTTTGTATCATAATGCAACAGCAAAATTCCTCCAGTCATACCCCGCTGCAAAATTTTCACATCCCCTCAAACTGAAGACAATGATTTATAGTGAGTCTCTCTGGTTTTCTAGTTCAAAGGAAAGGAAATAGAGGCCTTAAAGGATCAAGGGTTTTGAAGGAGAGTGCTTATCACCTGCTGAAAAATATATACAAGTCATCACCTTGAGGTTCTGGTCACTCACAGGTTACCTTTGAAACTTTTGTATTTAAGAATCTATTGACAGGATGCATCATGCAATGAACAGATCTACCATCAGTCTTTGTTCAGGACTCAGTGCCTTGGTTCCTGTGCTGTGCATTCTATGGTGTAACTGCTTGTGCAAAACATCCCCCGGCACTGACGGAAGATGAAGGAAATTTAATTTTCTCTTTTCTACTTTATTTGCCTGTATGAAAGTATGCTTGACCATATGTCAGAACTTAATTACTAAAGGACATTTTCCCACCACCATTCCATTTGTCGTTGAAAGGCACAAACTGCCAAAACAAAGCAAACCTGTACCAGTTATGTTTGTCTTAAGTATGAACAAAACCTCTGGAAACTGGGAGGCCAAACCTAGTAAAAGGCAATGAATTAATACTAACACTGAAGAATATAGGACTTTGTTACATATCTTAAACTTTTCTTTTTATCTTTCCTTCAGCCCTTGCCTGATGTTCTGAAACAGAAGAATTATGCCTTTGTCAGCTCTGTGTCCAGATTTGAGTGAGTTGTCTTCCTGTACTGACTGTCTCCCAGTGGCTCAACATTCCTGATAAGTTTGGCTTCTCTAGACAAGAAGCATCTTGAGAGACTGGAGTTTTCCTTTGAGGCATCAGATTCTTCTTTTCTGTAACTAGTCAGGGCAGCTATACACTTAACCTTCCTCTTTTTGTTGCCCCACCTTTTCAACTGCAGGAATGACACTGTGCTTACTTTCTGATGGTACAGGGCTTTCAGAAAATAGGAAATTATACCAGATTAAGACTTTCATAGTAACAATGAGCATGTGTTCAGTCAAACAGTGTGAAGCATAGCCTGGAAAGGGCTGAGCACTGGACGTCATCATATGTTTTGACCTACTAATAGTTTGTTCAGTGATAATCTATCATTTAAAATTGGTTTGCTATGCATATCAGTGGAAAAGAAAATCAGTTCTAACATTCAAAAGGGTTAATTCACTAAAAAATGGATTTTACCATGTTTGGGCAGAGATTGTTTTTACTTTCTAGGAAAAGGAGAGAAGAATAAATTTAATTATATTTTAAACATCCACCAATTCATTCTGTCTTTTTTATTTTTAATCTTTTTTCAGAGTTTCTTTTGGTGTTCACAATTCAGTCCTACTTAATCCTCTAGGCTCTGGTGAATTGAATTTTAGGAGTAGGATTTACAGTTTCAGATAGTACAAGATTTCCTTGTCTGAAATCACCAAAGGAAATATGCCCGCCAGAAAAGAAAGAACAGCTTTTACTCACATTTGTTTTGCTTAACTCCAGCAATGTATAGCTAAATATGATAAACACCAATCTACGCTATTGTTCTTTTCTTCCCTTTTCCGCTTTCTTAACCCTGAAATAAACGTTATATCATGTCTACAGTGGTTATATGTTTATTGGTCTACTTTGTATTTGGGTTAACGTAGATGTAGCCTTTTTTCTTTTTGGTTTGGTTTGGAGAGCTGTGAAGACTGCAGTTTTGACTTATCCTTTTCCTCTGTACACTGTCAAAGCCTGAATCTTATCGTTTACCTTCCATATTAAAGTAACAGCTTTTCAGTCTAGCAATCAAATACTTGAATGAACACACAGTATACTTGTCTGTCTTATATGAAATATAAAAAGCTATGTAACTGTAGGCCAAGCATATCTTTCACACTTTTAATTCTTATCAGCAACTACAGATCTTTATAAGGCTGAGTTCTGCACTTGGAATCACATAACTGAAAATGAAAGCAACAGTTTAATGTACTTTTCTCTTTTTACTGTGAATGAAGAAAATAACTGCCAATATACTTCAAAAAAACCCATTGTCAAAGATTATTTTTTTGTGTCCAGCTGGTGAGGAAAAGAAAATCTACCTTTTAACTTTGAGATTACAGCTTCCCTCTGCTCTTTTGTTAACCTGAGGACACCATGAAGAAACAGTTAAGGAAGAAATCTTTGTAAAGAAGCAGCTCCAGTAATTTCTTTAGCTAGAGGTAACATTTTCAAACACATCTAAATTATTTAGAAATTAAACAGATTTTCACTTTCATTAACCGACTTAAAGGTAAGGGAAGTTTGCAAATGTGGTTTAGACACCTAGAGCAGCTATAGAATTCTCAAAGGCTCAAAGGACTAAAACTTCTGAGGCTCTCAATGTTCAAACCACTATTGGAGTGCTTCTGAAGAATTTACCTTTTTCCTCCTAGCATTATTTAGGTATATTTAAAATACTGTTCTTCATTGTTCATTATTTCTGAGAATTGTGGTCTTTTTACTTTTTCGCACATTTCCTATCAAATGAAGAGAAAAACATGATTTTAGCTTTTCACAAGTGTTTCTTCCTAATTAAAATTAAACCTTGATGGAAGAGTATTACTGGTATTTAACAATTTAAACAGCTGTGATGTTATTTTTAGAATACTGAAAACATGAGTAAGTCAATTATGACTGTTCTGACACTTTACTGTCAGTGTCTTGGAGTTTTGTGTGACCAGTGCTTAATTTGACAACCAAGTCTGTATTTAACACATCCAAATGACATTGGAATGGTGGTTTTGAGCATCTGCACTATTCTAATAGGGCTTTGAATGTTTCAAGCCTTAGCAAATCAACTTATGTGAACAGTTGCTCAAATGTGGATATTGAAATCCTGTCAGATGATTCCATGTCAAGGTTGAGAGATATTAAATAGAATTTTTTTCTAGAAAGGTAGTGAGAAATTAGCCAAATAACATCAACTGAATAATTATAATTAAACTTTATTACGTTAACAGTATTAAATTATTTTTTTCCTACTTTTAGCAGTATTATTTTCCTCAGAAATTATTTTTAAACTGAGTTTGGATACTGAATGTTGTGATAATAGTCTAAGAAACGTGTTGGCTATTTGCAAATATAGCACTCACCGAGTACACCGTTCTAGTAACTTCTCTGCCAACATTCCTTCTAGTTGAACTCTAATATTTTGACAGTCTTAGTATTTTGTGATGTAACTCTGGTATTGCTACTGTCATTCAGTATGAAGGGCACATGACTCATGACTCATTATTGCCATCTTCATTAAACAATGACATTAATGAACAATAAACTTCAAATATTGACTATTTTGTGCATCTCAGGAAATGAATTTGTATGGTAAGAGCTACTCTTGGTGGTTTCTCCCAGCAGGTGGTCCCTGCAGTGTTGTTTTAAAGTGAAATGCTGATTTACAACTTTTTAAAGACTCTTTTCTCCATTTCTCATCAAAATTTCTTAGCATGCAATTTTAATCACTCCACAAAATCAACATGATATGATGATAATTTAGTGAATGAGACCATCAGTATTATGGACATATTCTGAGCTGGTGTAAATTATCCTAGCTCCATTTGCTTCTATAGAGCTACACAAGTTAAAAACTAACCTCAATTTCTCACTAGCCTCCATTTGGAAAAGTCTAAAAGAACTCATTTAAACACTTCGGTGAATCATACTAAACTACTGAATCATGACTTCTGTGTAAGGAAGAAAAACTTCAGGAATTACCGTCTTTCAAACATGACATGTTGAAATAGCTACATTCATAAATAACAAGGTGACCACCCTACACAGACCATCTGTGGATAGAGCATTTAATGAAACTTTGTGATCTGTGCTTGGTTATGAACTATGGTTGCATACCTTTAAAAGAACATTACATTTCCAGACTTGAATAATGAGTTCATAGTTGAGATTACGGTCAAAACTTTGAGTTTTACGCAACTGGATAAGTAAGATGGTTAATGACAAGTACACCATAACATTTTAGTTCCTCCAGAAGTGCAAACAGTAAACCAGAAATAATGCTAAGCCAATAAAATCTCATTGGAAAAAAAATGTTGACAACACCAGAAATAATGGTAACTAATACTAAATGATAATTGTAGCAATGTGAGATACAACACAAGAGTACCCACAGTTTATCTGGGACTGATTTAGGCAAGTTTGTTTGAAAACACATCTTCTGTAAACACTACAGGAAAAAAAACCAAACAAACCTCACATACATATGGAATGTTTTAGTCAAAGTTGGTCCATGCAGTATAACAAGGTTATACAGGATTTGTTACACTGTAAAGGAAAATGGTGTTCAGCAGAGTGAATGATACAGTATGATGATTAACTTGTCTGACTGTCCTGTTTACGAGCATCCCCCACTTGTATTCTCATCTGCTCTTAAGTAATCCAGATTAACTAACAGTAATATTTGTTCTTACTTCACTTACACCTGTGCTGTTAAGAAGTGTTTTCTTTCTTAAATGCTATATTTTTACTGCCTGCTTTATTGCTTTTTTTGTCATTCAGATTTTAGGCATGACAGACGCTACTAAAGCTGTCTTATTATTTATCTCTGTCACTGGCATAATAGCAACTTTAATGAAACAAGAAAGATAAAAACTTGGACATTGGTAATTACTCCAATCACATTTAACACAATACAATTCAGTGCATCTTTATACTGTGTCCTTCATGTATTCATATCACAGTGAGGAGTACACAGAGCTGTCACTAAGCATAAGTCAAGCTGAACAAATGGGGTTTTAATTTTGACTGGAAAATACAGTCAACCCACTGCTCATGATCTGCAAGGACACTGCAAAGGCATGAAGTAGTTGAAAGTCTTTGGACTAGTCTAATCAAACTGGTTAGAAGGAGGAGATTTGAAGCAACATTAGCACTACATAATGAGAATAGGCTGTATGAATCTGCAGTACAGTGACTATAAATCGATATGACCAAAAATGGGACAAAAAAATTTCCAAAGCCAAATAGCCTAAATTCCCAAGGTGAAATTTTGGGATGTTTAGGAAAATCTGGATAGCAGCTGGTTACATTAATATGGGGAAGCTGAACCAGAATAGAATCAAAATGCCAGAGGCTTGAATAATGGAGCTTGCATCTTTATGAAAAATGACAAAAAAATTATTGATGTGGGAAGAATAAAGAAAAAACTTTGCTTATAATTTAGTACTTGGCAGGGTCAAATCTTGGTTTTATTTATATTTGCAGTTGTCAGATCTACAGATTGTATACAACTTCCCTGATGTGTAAGGTAGTACAGAATTCCGTCTTTGTTACTTCTGTGTTCTTTTTATGTACTTCATCTTCTTGCAGGTTTTCAGAATTCTAGTACAGGCAACAGACTTCAGTGCCATTTTGAGCCTCCTGCTTTATACAGTGCTTTTGTTCAATGGATTAAACTTTGGCCCCATTAAAATTAATGATAAATTGGACCCTAACTTCTCAGCATGCAGATTTTATCCATAATATTCTCAACAGTACACATGTAAGCTTAAATTTAATTCTCTCATTAGCAACGGATGAACCACCACAGGCTATGTGATTTGCTTCAAATAAACATCACAAAAATTTGGCTGCTTCTCCAACTGTCCATATTAATTGGCAAATGTGTAGGAAATCTCATGAGAACTGACTCTCAGGAAATTTCTAGCAATTAACGTAACTGTTTTAAGTTAGAGGAGCTATCAGAATTTTGGCAGTTGCATGACAGCATTTGTCAGAATCCAGAAGAATGGAAGCCATACAAACATTTATTTTAGAAGGAAAATATTGAGAATAATTTTTAAGACAAAAATTAATCTTTGTATCATTTAGATATTCAGAGTTCACAATGGCTTTTCAGGCCTCTGAATAGATTTGCTTAAAGCTCATGAAAACTACAGAAAAATATTTTCCACAAATCCAAAGTATTATTTTTTTTTGCCTTGGATGGTTTAACAATTATGTATTCAAGTCCACAGACTTAAAATCAGTTTCATAAATAATTAAATCATACATTTTTTACTGTTTTACTACAGCAAGTGGTCCAGGAGATGGTGAATATCTATGGCCTGAAACCCACGATAGAAACTTCTGCAGACATTTGGGAGGATGCCTATCTAGGACTACACATTGCAAAGTAATGCTGATAAATGCCGATGTCAAAGCCATCTGCAAACTATGAGTACATCTATATCCCCCAAAATAATTTGAGTTTAAATTGAAAATATCTTCATATAGGTAAAGACGGTTAAATACTGTCATAGATTGTCTAGAATATTTGGGGATCTTTGTCAGTAGTTGTCCTGGTTTAAGCCCAGCCAGCAGCACAGAACCATGCAGCTGCTCTTTCACTCCCCTCCTTCCCACCCCGGCTCCCAGAGGGATGGGAATGAGAATTGAAAGAATGTAACTCCCACGGGTTGAGATAAGAACAGTCCAGTAACTAAGGTATAACACAAATCACTACTGCTACCATCAATAACAATAATGATAAGGGAAATAACAAGGGAAGAGAGTACAACCTCTCACCACCTGCCAACCAATACCCAGCCCAACCCGAGCAGAGATCTAACCTTTCCTGGTAACTGCCCCCAGTTTATATACTGTGCATGACATGCTGTGGTATGGAATAACTCTTTGGCCAGTTTGGGTCAGGTGTCCTGTCTCTGCTTCCTCCTGGCTTCCCCTCCTCCCTGGCAAAGCGTGAGACTCAGAAAGTCCTTGGTCAGAGTGAACATTACTGAGCAGCAACTAAAACCATCGGTGTTATCAGCATTGTTCCCAGGCTGAGAGTCAAAAACACAGCACTGCACCAGCTGCTAAGAAGGAATAAAAAATGAGTGCTACTGCTGAACCCAGGACACTAGTAAACTGAGAGCATGGTGGACAAACTTCTCTTAGGATATTATATAATCCACAGCAATCCTATTTCATTTCAGTGAGATGAACTAAATTACTTTTAGATCAAATTTATGTTATCCTATTAACAAAATTAATGCTCATATTGTATGAAACCAAGTGGTTGTCACTTCATTTCAAGTAGAGGCCAGTTGCTATTTCACATGGATTATGGTTCAGCCACGAAAGTTTCCTTCACACGTAATTAAGAAGAATCAATATTATTTTTTAATAGTGGTTAGATTATGATGCAGTAGAATACCTGATAACCGCTTCTTTATATTTTTTTTGTCTTTACACAAATTTAACACACTGTCTAGTTCATTACAGTTTGTCAGCTTCCACTTACTGCAACAAAGTACTGTATCTACTGACTTAAACATCCTGCCAAAAGTTTAATTACTGTAACTAAAAAGGCCTGAAAAAATACAGCTACTGCGTGCTAAGCCGGTCATATAAAAACTTGCAGGCAAGTCACACAAATGTAACAAATACTATTGCTACAACAAAGACAAGATAATACCAAGCATTATCTGATGACATCTGACTCCCTGGCATGAACACCAATGCACACAGCCTGGGCAACAAACAGGAGGATCAGGAAATCATTGCACAGCAGGAAAGCTATGATATAGTTGCCATCGTGGAAACAGGGTGAGATGACACACAGCTGGAGTGCTGCAATGGGTGATTATAAACTCTTCAGAGGGCACAGTCAAGGAAGGAGAGGCAGCGGGTTAGCCAGGTATGTTAGGGAGGGGTTTTTCATTGTCTAGTTCTTGATGGTGATGATAGGTTTCTGTGTAAAAGTTAAGGGGAAGGACAACAAGGCAGAGATCATGGTGGGAGTCTGTTACGGACCACCCAACCGCGTTGAAGAGGCAGACAAAATAGTTGAAAAGCAACTGGGAGAAGTCTGATGATCGTTAGCCCTTGTTCTCATGGGGAACTTCCACTTGCCACATATCTGCAGGAAATGTAACACAGAAGAGAACAAACAGTCTAGGAGGTTCCTGGAGCATGTGTAAGGTAGCTTCCTGACACAGCTGGTGCATGAACCAACCAGGGGACATTTCTCCCTGGACCTCTTATTTGTGAAGAGAAGACTTACGGGTGATGTGATGAATGTCTTGAGCAGAGTGATCATGAAATGATAATAATTTTTAATGTAAGTAAGGAATGGGGTCAGCAGAGCTGCTACCTTGGACTTGTGGAGGGCAGACTTGGCCTTGTTTAGGAGCCTGGTTGACAAAATCCCTTGGGCAGCAGTCCTGAAGAGCAAAGGAGTCCAGGAAGGCTGGACATTCTTCAAGAAGAAAATCTTAAGGTAAAGGAGCAGGCCATCCCCATTTGTTGAAAGACAAACCAGTGAGGAAGATGTCCAACCTGCCTGAAAAAGGGCTTTGGCTGGAACTCAGGAAAATGAAAATAAAATAGTAATAATAATAAAAATAAAAACTCCAAAACCAAAAAAAACCCAAACCAACCAAAAAAAAAAAAAAAACAAACCCACCCAAAAAAACCCCAAACAAAAACCCAAACCAACAAACTAGCCAAAACACACAACAAAAAAAAAAAAAAAAAAAAGACTAAAAAAGAAATTATAACTTTTTGAAGAAGGGGCAGACAACTCAGGAAGACTACGAAAATGTTGTGAGGTTATGCAGGGAGCAAATTAGGAGGGCCAAAGACCAACTAGAATTTATCTGGCTACTGCTGTAAAATACATAAGGTTAAATCCTTACATCCTGAGATTATCCTTGTAAAAATTCCAGTCAGCTCTCAGATAGTCTTTTTGGGTGTCCCTAACACAGGAGTTCTGTCAGCTAACACTTTTATTAAAAGTTTCATGAGAGAATTTCCCCTTTTTATCTGAAATTGATACACTGCTACTGAAAGAATAAAGCTTTCTAAGGGATGAATACCAGTCACATGACAGGTAATCACTTAGTTTAGCAACACAAGTGTCTCCATACCAAAATTCATTGCCTGGCTGCTATCTCAGCTGACAGAACATTTCTGACTGTTCCCATTTTGAACAGAAGAACAGGAGGTAAGGACTGTATATTCAGGGCTCTGAGACTTGGTTAGGGCCACATTGCTTTTAGCTGAAGCATAATCCATGAAAGTAGCACAATTGATCTCTTCTTTCACTACCTGCACTGTGGAAATTAGCCTTAGAAGATATGTCCTAGCTGAATATCACTTCCAGTGGTTATTAGCTTTTCAGAAATCACTGCAAGACTCACTGAAGTTAGCTACAAATTAAAAGCAGAGATTTTTCATGGATTTAAGGGCAAAAGCTGCTTGTCCTGGTTTCAGCTGTAACAGTTACTTTTTGTACTAGTAGCTGGTACAGTGCAAATTGGCTTTTGTCTGAGAGTAATGCTGATAACACACCAATGTTCTACTTATTGGAAAGTAGTGCTTAATGTAAGTCAAGGACTTCCTAGCTTCCTGTGCTCTGCCAGTAAGGAGGGGCACAAGAAGCTGGGAGAGAGCAGAGACAGGACACCTGACCTAAAGTAGGCAAAGGGATATTTCATACTACAGCACATCACACCCAATATATAAACTGGAGGGAGTTTTCTGGAAGAGACTGATTGCTGCTCAGGCTGGGATGGGTATCGGTTGGCAAGTGCTGAGTGGTTGTATTGCGCATCACTTACATTTTCTGAATTTTCATTTCTTCTCTTGTTATTTCCTACTATTACCATTACTACTGTTGTTGGTATTCTATTAGCATTATTTTTTACTCTATTTTAGTTATTAAACAGTTCTTACCTCAACCTGAGGATTTTACATTCTTTTAATTCTCCTTTCATTGTGCCCAGGATGGGTGGCAAGTTGGGGGAGGTCAGTGAGAGGTTGCAAGGCACTGAGTTACCGGCTGGGTTTAAACCATGACACTGCTTCTGAATTCTTTCCTTCTTAATCCAAATCCAGCTAGTTCTGAATCAAACAAAGTCTAGGTGGACCTAAACAGGTGCCTCTCATTTAGATGGAGAATTATTAAAAATACATATATTCTATGATATTCTAGAAAACTCAAAATTAAATGTTTTGTTTCAGTGTCTATCAGTCTGCATTTCTCAGAGAAAAGTTTCACATTCCCTGCAGATGCGTGTTTTAGATAATATACATATTCATATGAATTTTACGCAAAAAAATCTTGCAAGTTTAATAAAATAACTTAGAGTCAAATCCTTTACTGGTGTGAATTAATAATATGCAGAAACTATAATTACATTTATTGAAACAGATTGTGAATACAGAGAGCTATTTGGAAGACAACTTTCCCCTTGTGTTTATCTCAAGTTGGTAACAAATTGAGCATATTTTCCCTTTGATACTACATGAGAAATGTTTGAAAGAGAAAATCCATGGAAATTCTGCACACGTTGTTGTAGTCTAAAGGCTAAAGGCTATGATATGCAACATTTAGCCTTAGACTTTGCTCACCAGAAAGAACACATACACCAAACATATTTCCACTCTGCGCCTCTAGTCCCAGAGGAATAGGCTGGAAAACGGATGAATTGATCTGGCAATGACAGCATACGGCAGCTGCCACAGCACCATAGCCCACACCCTACTACATAACTGTTACTAAGTTATTTGATTTGGCTGATACACTGGAGGGAATGGATGCTATGCAGAGGGACTGTCACATGCTTGAGAGGTGAGCCCATGCCAACCTCATGAAATTCGATCAAGCCAAGTGCAAGGTCCTATACTTGGTTCAGGGCAATCCCAAGCACAGCTACAGGATGGGCAGAGAATTGATTCAGAGCAGCCCTGCAGAGGGCTTGGGGCTGTTGATTGACAAGAAATTGAACATGAGGCAGCAGACCAAAGGAGGTGATCCCCCCTCCTTCTCTGCTCTCATGAGACCTCACTTAGCTTACTGTGTACAGTTTTGTTGTCCTCAACATAAAAAAGACATGGAACTGTTGGAACAAGTCCAGAGGAGGGCCACGAGGATGAATCAGGGGACTGGAGCACCTCCTATATGAAGACAGGCTGAGATAGTTGGGGCTGTTCATCCCAGAGAGAGGAAGGCTGCGTGGAGACCTCATTGAAGCCTTCTAGTATCTGAAGGGAGCCTATAAGAATGCTGGGGAGGGGCTCTTCATCAGGGACTGTAGTGACAGAACAAGAGCCAATGGGTTCAAACTTAAACAGGGGAAGTTCAAGTTAGACGTAAGGAAGAAGTTCCTTACTGTGAGAGTGGTGAGACACTGGAACAGGTTGTCCAAAAAAGTGATAAATGCTCCATCCCTGGCAGTGTTCATGACCAGGCTGGGCAGAGCCTTGGGTGACATGGTTTAGTGTGAGGTGCCCCGGTTGGAACTAGATGATCTTAAGGTGCTTTCCAAACCAAATAATTCTATGATTCTATGATGGACACAAATGAGAAGCTGGAGCTGGTAGTTACCATCACAGCTCTTCATCCAGCTGTGTCTGCACTGGAGGAATCCTCAAGACAATTTCTGCTGGGCTGGCCAGTCAGAATAGTTGGGTACCGGTAAATTAAAAATTTTTTTGATAAGCTGTATGGTACCACACAAGTAATTTAGTATTTTTACTTAAGTATCTCTTATCTATTGTGTCTATTTAGACTAGAAGTAGATTTGCTGTAGGGCCTGGTGTTCTTTCTTTGTACATTGTCACGTCTTGGAAACAGTAATAGATATTTTTTTTAAGATGTTTATAAACAATTATAATAATAAAAAAGGCAGTTTTAAGAATTTTGATGGACATAATTGGATACATATACATATACACTAAAATGGGAGCTTAGAAGTATTTGCCTTTTATTTGAAGTACTACTGACCTACTAGAGGCTCTCTTCTTGGCAACTTGGCTTACATTTCTTTGAATTGCAGTATTATATAATATATTCAGTTTGCTTCTTAGTTCTCTGAAACATCTAGACCCATACAGAAGGAGCTACTTCATTAATTCTGAATGGCTTTGTTTCTAGCCATCAGAGAATGTGAAAGTGAAATAGATTGGTGGAGCCACACCCTACAACAAGGGAAGAGGGAAGTAGTTGAACAAGTGATGGATCCCCTTCCCTCCTACCATCAAACAGAAGGAGGGAACTTAAGGGACAAGGAGGTATGGAAGGAGGTCCCTCCTCGGAGAGGTAAGCAAAACCCCTCGCAATCCCAACCTCCCTCCCAG
>JBCJKH010070442.1:0-36609 GCA_039877255.1 Loriculus beryllinus
AGTCCTCAGATCCCCAGCTGCATCCATACAGATTACACAGCTCCCTGGGCTGGGTAAGGTTGCCAGCTCCAAGTCCAGCAACCAGCCAACTCCCCCACTCTGCCTCCTGCCTTCAGCTTGGCTCTGCAGGCTCCCAAGCATGGCGAGGGCCAGCTGGTTAGCACCAGGCAGACAGGGAACCTGGCACTCCCCACACCTTTTGGCCAGCTGGTGGATCAACAAAATGGATTGCTCCACTCATGAGAAATGCTGGGATGCCGACATCTCCCTCCTGCACAGAGTGAAACGCAGTGTGACAGCCTGAAACTCCAGTGAGATGTGGTTCCTTTTTGGAGCATATATGGCCTGTTCTCTGCCTCACTTTCTTCACTTATGGCAGAGGACAATGGAGGTTTTCAGGTGTGCTGTAATGAAGTTACTTCATTTATATTTTTTAAAGGATCTGAAGCCTAAAGCACTAAGGTTTTGTACATTTTTCAGCACCCCACTCCAGCTTTCTCTCACAATGGGTAGGTTCAGACTAACTGAATTAAGGGTGGAGGTTTAGGCTACGGGCACAGTCAGAGCTCTGTGCTCTGTGTGCTACTCAGTCCTATCAAATCTGCAACTTCACATGAACACCTACAGAGACAATCCTGGCCTAGCCAAGGCAGAGTCATAGCTCAGACTGTAGTATTGATTTATATGATGTCAATATAAATATAAATATATATGAGAAGGATTTCTCATTTCTGTCAGTTTCTACCACCAATTGTAAGTCTAAACCCTTTATGGTACAAATATTTGAATGTCACCTTCACTCACCTGCTACATATCTTCAGCGTGGTACTGAAGACTGATTGAAATGTTTTTGCTCCTCTTGAACTCTTGCCTTACCATTAGCATCCTTTTGGACAACATTGCTTCCTTAAAAGTGTCATTTAAAAGGGTTTTTTTCAATTATTTATATATGCAACTGATCTGTTTTGAGATTAGGTAATCAGGACTGTACGCCTGAACTGCCCCATATATAACAGGAATGTAAACACTGTCTTTAATTGTGTCCACCCTTTCACAATTATTCCAGTTAGTGAGTCCTTTTTTAACTGCAGATCCCTATAAAACACAAGACAATCACTGCACTGCCACAACAGCTTATATCTGCATAACTTCCAATAACCTCTGTGCTGTAGACAACATGAGATTTTCACCACTGAAAGTTGTATTTGTTTAGCCAAGCTGCCAAAAGATGTATTTCATATTTTAGCTCAGCAAGTCCTTGATCCAATAAGGCTCTCATTACATTTCCACTGTTCTACAAGCACTCCATCATTAAGGCAATCAAAATGGCAAAAACTAGTACATTTTTTTAAACCTAAAGACTTGGAGTCAGTGGGTGTTTGGAATAAGGATGAAGTGTGATCACCCAGGGTTGGCCCTTCAGGAAAATACCTGATAATTTCCATGTTACATCATCTTTGAATTTCAGTCGTGTCCTCAATAGTTGCACTGAAGCACTGAAATCATTGAACCTTACCATTTTCCTTCACATCAAAATGAACACTAGGGAAAGAAAAAAAAAAAAAAAAAAAAATTTCTTTTGCTGCTAAAATGTTGGTAGATCTTTTAAAATAGTGCATGAAAAATAAAATACCTGCTATAGTCTCCCATGCTATTGTAGTGACTCAAGTCTGGAAACTGCAATAATATTTCTGAATGACAGACTGAGAGGTTGCTTACTTGGTTATCACACAGCAATTTCACAGCTACTGGGTTTCATTACTTCCTTCCTTCCTAGAAAGATTTCCTTCGTATGAGAAGGCCTTTCCTACTTTAAGTTCTTTTTGCCTGAATTCTTCATTATACTATTTGTAGTGCTTATTTTTCCCTTGTTAGGCAGAAAGCAGGGTCGCAATGAAAGCACTACATAATCAAGTGTGTCTCAACAAGCTGAACAGACTCCTACAACAAACCCCCAGGAAAACTAACTGCAATTCCTCCCCGCTCCTACCAGCTGCTGCTGTGCTTATGCTCTAGATAAGAGACTTGATGATCTCCTCTACGGCCTTGCCTTTGAGGGAATGGAGCAGCAGGAAAGTAGGTTTACTCACACTTCACCCTGACCTTTAGGTGAGAAGCCTTCCCTGTAGAGTTATATGCTCACAGTAAACCCTGATAAATAGACCAAGCAGGGTTAAATAAAATACATTAGCTGTATTGTCTGTAGAGGGCCTTCTTTGGCTCCTGGGGGTCCATCATTTGCAAACTGGCTGCCACTAGAGGGCAAACGTGACCAAGCCATTTAACAGAAGAAATCTCTCCACATTAATATATAATCAGTTTTAATTAAGGCTTAGTTGTGTGAAAAGAAGCCTCTTTGTCTAGCTGTACCTTTAGAAAGGCTACAGTAATGGCATCTTTTCCCAGGCATCAGACACACTAAAATTATTCACAGCTGTAGCTGCTCCAGCATGCATTGCCACTTCATTGCATGTGTCCCTAAGAATTTTATAAATATGCAAGTCAAACACTCTTCTCAAAGAAGTAAAAATCTTGTAAACATCTCGATATGATTCAAACCAATACAAGTGAAAACAAACCAGATACATTTCACCTTGTGAAAAAGAATTCTTTTGAAAAATACATTCACAGTAGCCAGTCAGGTTTCCAGAAAATTTTTGAAATCCCACTTCAGGAATCTGCTATTAAAGGAGGAGGTGATACACTGAAACGTCTAGACTGAATCCCTCTACAAGGCACCTGCCTAGCTTTCATTTCATTCTGAATGAGCTCTTTGGCAGTGCAAGTCTCATTCAATAGCTCTTATAACAGCTTCAGGGCCTGTTTCTGGAGATAATCATCACATAATATGGGTATTTAGCTATTCAAACTTAGGATACACAGGTAGTTTCTAGTGTAACAAAGTGAAATGAAGATAGTAAAGAACGTACATAATGTGTAGGGAATAACTCAAGATGTAATTTAAAGCATGAGGATGAAATAATATTTTTTGATAATTTCTTGAAAGGTTTGTGCAGTTTTTTTCCTAATGAAAAGAGATGATGGGTTTGGAAAAATTCTGCGGTTGTACAAGCCTGCAGAACTGGTATCAAAGCTCAGAAGCTGGCTTGTCTGCTCTCCCCCAAAGTAAGCAAGGCAAAATTTTTCTTCAAAAGGTCCAGCTTCATAAATGCAATGAGGTGCAATTACACTGGTGTGTCTGGAGTTGCATCTGCCTCTGGTAGCAGGAATTGTGAAACCCTCCAGCACCAGAATTTTGTAAAGATTAGCCTGGCAACCACATAAAATATCAAAAGCTACAGTAAATTTTCAGCATTTTCCTTTAGCTCCTCAGAAGGGAAGTTGTCAAAGTAGCTGTCTGCTAAACATATCATCTTCCTTACTATAGAAAGAAGGATGTCAACACTACATGTCAAATCCAACCCTGAGATATATTTTTTAATGGCCAGGATCTGACTTAGACAGATCTCAAATCTCTCTGCAATTACCTGCATCTGTAGGAAAGGCACAAAAAGATTTAGCTTAAAGAGCTCTCAAACTATTTTCCAGTCTTGCTTTTCGTGACAGAAGCAAAGTAAAAATCTTAGGAAAATATTTTCAAAGGCATTGTTTGATGAGTCTGTAAGTTTTAGTTGTTCCCTTGCCTTCACACCAGGAATAGTTTGGATAGCAATGGTTTGCTCTCAGCCACCACCTACCCTTGATGTCTGGCAACCCTTCTCCCATGAGCCCTAGACTTCTGTCAGCACCCAGCCATTATGTCATACGATGGCTTTCAGGAAAGAACATACTCAGAAGTGGGCAAATGCCACAAGAACTATTCGTATACAGCTACAGCCTACTACCTTCAGAAAAAGCATCTGGGATGATGCAATGTGAGTTGAAACAACCATCGTTCTCTACACTATTCCTTAGGCAGGGGCCTTTCAAACATAGGAAAGGAGTGCACAGAAATACAAGCACGTTAAGAGACAGCTGGACACACTCAAGATTTTTCAGCTCATCAAGTATGCCAGCAGTCTTCTGACACAGCTATCAATGGACATGCCATGGAAGTGGGTACAGACACCACTTCCTGAAGCCAGTGTTCACACTAGCACAAAAGGCAAATGAATTCATTCCTGCCAACGCAGGCTATCATATTTTCCCTGCTAGTCTTTCTGCTTGTTCAAAAGCATATTGCACACCAACAGTAATGTGACCTAAAGCTGGAACCCTGCAACAAGAGCTCTAGCTTCCAGGAGCCCTTTCTGCAGGTAGAAGGGAGTCTTGTCAGCCAGGTGTGAGAATCACCATATTTCATAGCTGGTTTCTCTGGTTCATTTTTCACATCCCACTGCTCATGGTCACTTCAGAGCTGTATCCAGCTTTTTTACAAAAACTTTGTGAATGTTCACAGAGGCAAGAAAAAGGGAGAAGGAAGCCTTTATAGTTAAAGAGTTGGGGTTTTTTCCTTTGTAACTAACCTTTGTCCTCTCCTGAGTTAGATTCACTAAGCATACAAAAAATGTGCTTTGGTGGGCCAGGGAAGTAAATCTCTGGACATGCTTTGCAAATGTCTTTATGGAAACTGCTCATAGTTAAGCCAGCAGTGCACAAGTGTTACAGGATAAGACAGCACACTGGCTGCTTAGCACACCTCATTCCCTTCATTTCTCCTTCTTTCCGTACTTAGACAAGAGACTAAATAAATAAATAAATAAATGCTGTAGCAGATCGTTGTCTGAAACTGAATGAACAAGTTTTTCCCCCCTATAGGGGAATTCTCAGCTGCGTGGGTAAATTCTTGTCATTCTGGAGTGGACTGTCTGCGTGCAAGTCATCCTAGCCCTTTCTTTTCGTATGTTTCTGGTATCTTTCTCTTAAGGGATATATATAAATCCAGCATATCTTAAATTTTAAGAAGGGGAAAAAAAAGGCTTTGAAGTGTCACATGAATTATGTTTTCAGAGTATGGTGGTCCTTAATGGGCCAAAAATATGTCAGGAATGTAGCACCACTGCATTTTGCTTCTCAGCTGATGCACATGTGTACATGCCCTGAGCACACTCCTCAAAGGAAGGAAATGTTTTCTTCATTCTAGAGGAAAGGATGCTCCAGTGCCAAACAAATGGGCAACCTTCTAGGAGCTGCTCCCCAGACAGCCTTTCTGCAATTACTTCTGGTTGAAGACAGCACAAGATTTTTCACAAAAAAATTAGGTAGAAAAGCTTTAATTATTAAAAGAGTGTGAATTAAGCAGATACTGTGCTGCACCTACAGTGCCTTGGTGAGAAGGCACTCTGTAAACAGAATTATTATTTCATCAACACAGTAGACTCCTCACTTAATGGCTCACTAACTGGGCCAGAGATGAGATTCGATGTGAAGAAATCAATGACTCAAAGCAAGAGATTCAGCAAATATGAAACACCTAGTGCTTAGCTCTTAGGATTGCATATTGTCTCCTGTGGAAGTGACTCGTACCATGCAGGGAGAAAATAACACTCCTGCTGCTGCCTCCAACTGTATCCATAGGAGATTAAGACTGAACTGGTGCTTGCTAGCACTAGACTCCTATACTTTAGGGGGGTTTTATTTGCTTTTTGGTGCTCTCCTTCTGTGCTATAGCTGCTAAATAAATAAGCACTGCTACTTCACGTTTCCTAAGTGGTCTTAGTGCCTTTTTTTTTATTTTTTTAGTTTTTTTTTCTTTTTTGTAATTCATAACATCAAAGTCAGTATTTCTTAGTAGTGGTAGCCTTATTTTGGTGTCCAAGAGATGTATACATCAATCAGGATGACTCTGCTGTACTGCAGAGCAGAAGCACCAAAGGGCATCCCGCAAAATTAAATGGTGAGAATAATGAAGTCTTTCACAATTCCTCTCTGTTCTAACCATTATAACAACTCGAGAAAGCAGATAAGATATTTTCAACATGTGGCTATAGGTGCATGACTCTTCTTCAGATAGCTGGCTAGAGGGTAAATGGCAAGAGCAATAAGTATCTATCTCTACTCCCCAGGAGTGAGCATGATTCATGGATGAACAATATTTTATTTTCCTACTCACCAGTATACTGAGGCTTTACTGTGAAATTACTTCGTAAGTTTTCCCTTTCTCTTCAGTGCTTATTTGGGGATATAAAACTCACCACACTGGCTCACTTTTCACTGAAGTGATTTCAGCTTCTCTTCCAGATTCCCGAGGAAAATCTCAGCTTTACGTTCATCAGCTCCTAATGCAAAACAACGAATCTTACTCTGCAGAGAAAGGTTCCTGGTGCAGTTGAGAGTATCTGTGCAAAGGGGGAGAAGCAAGTTAAATTGCAGAGGAAATCCTTCATTAATAGTGCCAAAGGACTGTACAAAACCTAACGAATTCACTGAAAGAAGGAAGGATTAATATCCCATTTTGTAGGGAGAAAAGTGAGATAACAGTAAAAACCCAGGAAAATTAACAGCTAGGATCAATGCAGCTTCTGTTCCACATCCATTCCCACAAATGGAGAGCCAAATTTGGACAGAATCTCTTCCATTACTGTGGTCATTTATTTATTTGTTGCTCTAGAAGGAACAGCCCATCAACATTTCTCTCAAGCGATTTTTATCGGAGTATCTTGTCACTTCTCATTTGGAATTTTTTCCTATCAACATGTTTTTACCAAATAGGACAGTTAACAGTTAACATGTCAGAAAACAATTATAAATTACACAGAACTGTGTTGAAACCAGACTGCCACCTTTCATACATTTTTGAGGAAAATCTATCTTTCTGACACACCTTTCTGGCTGCTTTTTGTCGGGGGGGGATAATACTGCACAGAAATACACTGTTGAAAAATGGCAGCTTCCAGTGCTTTCCTCAAAAAAAGCAATAACCTTTTTCTACACGTAATTGCACTAAATTCACTAAGAGCACATAATGGACAGGAATACAAAATGAATCACAGCATTTCTATATGAAACAGCTGTTCCATGAACTGGCCATGATGATTTTTGACTATGACTGCATCTGCAGTTTGGAAACAATTAGCCAGAAGCAATTATTTATCTTGAGTTGTCACACTTGTTTTATCAGCTCTTCAGGGGGTTTGCGTGTAATCATAGAATTTGCAGAGCTGAAAAAGCAGGATTTTCTTGCTTCAGTTGGACCAAGAAATAAAATGTAAATCAATGACAGAATGTTTAAATAAAATTTGTATGATCCAATTTCATCTATAATTTTCTTCTTTTCCTTGTTAAGACAAAAATATTACATGCTCTCAAAGACTCAGGAGATCTCAAAATATATTTAGTAGTCACACCAGTATACTGGAATCAGGAGAATGCAAATAAATCCCATCCTTCATGGCCTCATATTTTCCACTGCTCTAATTTGCAGTGGTAAATTTGAAATCTGAATAGTCTCATTTTTCAGAAAGCACTGAGCACTCCCCAGTGCCTTTTGCAGCCACTGGGACATGCCGCTGTGACTTTCAACACCTATGCAAATCTGGGCCGAGTTATCTGCAGTGAGACAACTAATGCAGCTGAGAAAGAGAGTTGCTTTGCCATCTCACAAGGGAATGAAATCTCTGTAGTGAGCTGCTGGCTCTGTTAGAGGTAACTCAACAACATTACAATAATGTAAGCAGCCTTAGGAATAGGCTAAAAGTCATTAGGAGGCTGGTTTTTCAGAGCATATCAAGAGAGGATATATGGCAATGTCATGCGTTCAGGAAATCACATTCAGGTTTTATAAACCACAAATGCAAATAAGGCCTGGCAAGCTTTATACTGTGAACACATAAATAGATTTAGCATATGTAACCCATTGTGTAGCTCATCTGGAGAATTAATACTGTCCAGGAAAAGGTATGCAAGCGTAGTAAAAGTTTCTGAGTTGCGTGAGGTAACCAGGATGCAGGACAGTTATGTCAATTTTACATTTCTGAGACAAGAAGCAAGACACAAGTGTCTCACCTATGCTGTTGACATTAGACATCATTTTCTAGGACATCCTGAGCAATTAGCCAGGTGCAGCAGAGATGCACAGAGGAGCTTGCTATTCCTTGCTATTAAGTTACCTGGCTGCTTGGGTATGGACAACTGCCTCTGGACAGTCACTCTGAGCACTCAGTTTGGAACCAATAAGCATTGCTTTTCAGCAAATTAGTAAAGTTCAGACATTAACTGCTGAAGGATGTATTATAAGGCAATAGCCTTTCCTTTCAGAGTTGAATTCAAACCACCCGTTTGTGCTCATACTGTTCTTTTAAAATTAACTATTTTATTGATAAGGTTTTTTCTCCTTTTCTTTCAGAAGCAGCTTTTGAATGTGCAAGCGCACTGGGGGTCTGTTTGTGTTTTCCCTGTTGAAACATTCACCAGCCTCCTGTGCTGAATCCTGATTGACCAGGTCCACACACACTGCCAGGCTAGTGTCCTCAAACAGTGCTAGCACAGCTCCTGCTGTCATTTTGCTCCTGCTTTCTGGGCACAAAACCTTTTACAGAGAAGGGGCTCTCTGAGGCCCAGCTGCTATAGGTGCACAGGACAGGCAAAGAGCTGAAAAATGCCTCATCCTGAATGCCGAACACGAATGCTCTGCCTCACAGCTCAGGGGGTAATGAAAACTGAAGACACAAAGGGATTTTGCACTAGATTTCAGAAAAATCCAAGCTGAGCTGACAATCTAAGCACTTCTCTGTCAACAAAGGCTGTTTGGGATTTACAAACTAGCTGTCCCTCCTGAAGAGTCTGATTTATTTGGTATGCTTTGAACAATCTTAATGCATGCCAAGTTTTTATTCACAGCCATGGCATTTTGCATAATACCAGAGTAGAGTATTTACTTAGGAAGTGGTAGACCTGGATTCCAGGCTTTTCCCTGCTGAGGAGGGATGAAACTACGGCTTCTACCTCCTGTAGGAAATGCAGGGACCCAGCCAGGCAGAGCCTACAAAGAAGCACAAACCTGGATCCAAGTGGAAGAGACCCAGGACCCAGTTTCTGCTCCCTGGGATGTTCAAACATCTAACATAAGATGGCATCTGGATTAAAAAACAAATACAAGCCAGAAATAATCAAGGACATAGAGACTGGGACCAAGAATACACCACTTTTGGCCGAGCTCCATAATCACTAGGTTAGATAATGATGCCAGTCCTCTTGGCAGACCTTATCTGCAACGTGCTGATGCAATTATATTATTTCAGTTCTGCAGCAGCTTGAATGCCACAAGGCATGTGTCCCTGTACTGCCCCTCCATGGCACAGTGCAGACATGCTTTCTTCTCTTTTATTGAAGCATTTTGATACAAAGTACTTTACCATTTCCTAGGTCGGAGAGAAGTTATACATAAGTCAGTAACATTAATGTAACTGCAACTGCTTTACTGTTATTATTCATTTCTAAATTATGACTGCACACATGCTTAGTATCCATGGTACTGCCTGCACCTGGAGCAGGAATCCTTCCCATTTCATTTCAAAGATGTTCCATGATTACAGCAGTCATACATTTAATTGGGGCATCATCCCCTTCTTTCAAGTAATATTTAATTAGTTCACAGAAGAAGGAAAGCAAAATTAAGAATCTTCTACGCAGGAATGAATACCCTAAAGGATCTTCAGAATAAATATCCTTTAGGATTTTAGAGTAAAGATAATGTGTTAAGGAATAGTAAGATGTTATAATTCATCTGCCTTTGTCTTTATCAACACGTCTCATCCTCCCCACAGTGGGGATAAGATTTGCTGGATAGCTGCATTTCCAGGTTAGCACCTTGCAATCAGGGAACATGCAAGAGACACTGCTTCATTCCTTCTCCCCTGATGAAGCCTCTGGTGCACAAAGCCTTCTTCCTACAGCCCAGAGTTAAGTGTTAATGGAATGGAAAGAACATTTACACCTGGCCTGTTTAAGTGGCTCTGAGCATAGCAGCTTTCATGATTCTTACCCTTGAGCCCTACTGATCCTATAAAGTATCAGACATTGAAGAGTTAGATACCTTGACTCTAAGGATAAAATGCTTTCTATCATCTTGGAGAACTAGCCTTCAGTTTTACCCTGTACAATTTCCTATCTAAAAGAGCAGTTTCAGCATAAGTGCATTTAAGCCTGTAAAGCATTCAGATTTCATACAAATGGGGAGAAGGTCCTAAAATTCAAGTATCAAAGACAATTAGATGACCTCCTAGGAGTCTTCTCTATTAGCTTTCAATATAAGCCACTTGCTCAACAATAGCCATAAGCAGTTGTTGCAAGGGTTAACTACAATGCAATTTGTCTTAGTGGAAATGCCAAATACTTGCAAATAACCAGAAGAGATAGTAGAGCAACATCAAAAGTAGGTCACTACAGTTTCCACAATAAACATGTCCTTTTTTCAACATTAACCTGCCTTTGACTCCCCGTCCACAAAAGTTAGGTCATTTCCAAGGAAGTCTGCCACATCGAATGTGCAGATTTTAAAACTTGGTGTTATGGCTGTGCTATTATTGTGTGGCATGCATTGCTTGCACAGCAAGATTAGAGATCCATTTCCAAAATTAGGGTCAAATTTATAAGCCCACACACAGTGCATTGTCTCTTATTGTAATAGGATTTTTTCCTTCGTACTCTTTCCTGTTTAATGCAAAGTGAAATTCCATTTCATCTTTAGCAAACCTTTCAGCTGAAATACAATTTTGACTAATAAAACCTCCATAAACACAATCACATTTATTATGTATGACTGCAACAGTCAAACCTTGATAATAACACCTGGTGTGACTGGCAGCAGCAAGGTAACCATGGACACTGCTCTTAAAAAGAAGAGATAAAAAATTCCATCCCAGTAATTTGAAAATACTTCCCTTTTGAAAGAGAAAGTGAAGAAAAAAATATTTGCAAGATCTATTCCCTTATCAGATGCCATGCCTATTATTGGTAATAATAATATTATTATAGTTTTAACTGTGGTGCTTGGAAACACAAGCATGAGGTCAGGGCTACTGAGGTCAGAGAGCTGTTTGAATAGAAGTGATGGTCCTTGTCATCAAGGAACAGAGTCAGAACAAACAAGACAAACAAGAGTAGAAGAAAATTGCTTTTACCTCCATTTTTCAGATAAAGGAAAAGCAGCACAAGATGAAAAATCTTTAACGAGCATAAATCAGTACAGTCTCATGGACTTTGCCATCTTTGAAGTGACTGTTTTTCTCTAGGTATTAAATACAGTAAAGGTCATCAAAAGCATTGGACTAGTCAGTCCTGCACAAGCAAAATGATATCCATGTCCTCACTGATCTTTTGCATTACTTACAGATTTTAAATAAGCATATTTTAAATAACACTTTATAAAAGACTAATCATAAGGTAGACCATTTCGCTGACATTTTTGTTGTCTACAAAAACCTCTCCAGTTCAGGAATTCCAGCAACTTACATCCCTTAAAAAGCGTCAATTTTATGCATGCATTTCCCCAGCCAACTTGCTTTCTCCTCTTTTTGAATGGGTGTCACAAACTGGTATTTGGGTTGACCCAACTCAAACCACATATTGGCTTTTTTTGCTTGAATGATTTTTCTATTACACCCTGCTTCTGCCCTTTGCCTTTCTCCATACCGACAGCTTTGCCAGAATAAATCTTTGCTGTTCAGCCAGATGGGAAAGCAGCCTGCAAACAAGGTTAGTGTCCTTTTTTGGTTAGGTATGCCTAGCCCAGACTGCAACGTCCTGACCAGTGTGCCAAACTGTTTTCACATTTGTTATTCTGTATTACCAAAAGGTCTCTTTGAATCATTAGGTCATCTACCTGTAAATAAGGCAAAAGTTTGGTAATTATGCTAAAAAAAATAAAACTTCATGTGGCACAGTGGACATAATTTGCCTCAAATATGTAAAATATTATCCCCTCTCAGTCCCATATAATTTAAAGGAATCTTTCCAAAATTTCCTGGGTAATCTGAATCCAATCAGATTAAAAATGATACAAAAGATATATAAGGCAATAAACTTGTAGTTCACCGGAGCCCATGGAGTGCTCCCTGACACCTGTTTTGAAATTACTTCTGTTGCAGTGGTGAGCGAGGGTTTGAGTTCACTCCTGAAAACAAAGACTGAATTATTATTACTGCTGTGGAGGGAATGTTTTAATTCCTTGTTACAGTCGCTTGGAAGTTTGTCACCTAGCCTGCAGATGGAGAGAGAGGGCTGTGGTTAACACACTACCAGTGTTCCCCGCAGAGTTACATGCCTGAACTTTATCTGAAACTAGAGCTCAGCACTGCGGTTCTCACAGATAAAACAGAACATGAACTAACAGCATGGCATGTGCATAACTGAGCAAGTATTTCCAAAGGCACAGTCTAGTCTCAGCCATACTGTTGGTAATAGGGTTTTGAATACCTGCATATATTGAATAGAATGGTGTCAGACCAGAAATTCTTGCCTGATAGGAACTTCTGAGTACTGATGCCATGGTCTGAAGGAATTCAGAAAACGAAGTTATTTTCTTCTGCTTAGTGACTGATATCATCCCATTGTTCTTATAGCACTGAAAGTCTGCTCAGTATCTCTGACACTTCTGTCATTTCTAAAGCCTGCCAGGTGGCTGAGACACGCCTTTTAAAAAAATAAATCTTACTTTCCATTTTCTGATCACTTATAATTTTTAACACAAATATTGATCTAACAAAGCTATCATCAGAATAAAGAGATTTTTGACACAGAATTTGAAAGGATTTATATGCTACACCTTCAAATGATTTTTTTTCTTTAAGAATTAATGTATTTGTAAATAGGAAGAGAGATAATGAGCTAGAAGTATTGGTATATTCATTCTTAACCCAAAAGCAGTCTTAAAGAGAATAATTAATCTGTAAAAAAGAAAAAAATTTAATTCAACACATTTATGGACAAATCCAGAGATAAGCAGCATATCACCCTTGTTGAAGTCCCTCTTATGTTACAGTGGTGACTGCTCTGAACTGAGGACAGACTGCACTGAAGCTAACAGAAATTCTCCCACTGGAAGCAGAAATTCCTCCTGCAAATAGCAAGATGATTGTATCTTCACTTGGCCCCCTAATCTTGTTACCACTAACCGCCCCTCAGCATCTTTGATGTGACACTGAAACGCTCAGTTAGGGATGTATTTAAAGTCTCATTGACTTCGTTTAATTTGAGTAACTTCCTGAGTGATTTTATAACATTTTCTTTCCACCTTGTTGCAATTGTCAATGAAAGAAATTAAAATATTTGTATCTTAGGGATGCTTTGATCCCAGCCCATGAGCACTGGTGCAGACCTCCCCCATGCTTAATGAAAGGTATGCACATATTCTGTTAAACTATTCCCTGAAAAGCAAGGGAGATTATTTTCAAAGTTCTTTAGGCAGGTTTCTCATCCAACCCTCTCACTAAAGTGATTGGAAAAAAGTTTTAGTTATCTCATTGTAAAAGATCAACTGGCCAGTAAAACAAACAACAAAAAAACAGGGAAAAAATACACAAAAGAATAGTTTCTCATAAACAGTTGCAGTGCAGAATGAGCAGCTTTCTGTATAATTATGCATTTGATAGCACTGCTGCAATCCTGTAGAAATAGAATTACTTTGAATAAGGAAAAGGCAGTAATTCTGCTCAGAATTAAAAACATCAAGCTCATCCCAGGTGCTGTAAACACCTTCTACAAACATGATTTCATAAATACAAGAATTGGGTTAAACTATTCAATGATAGACCTCGTGTGTTTCTTGAAAATGTTCCTTTTAAGGAATATTTCTTTAGAAAATTATGTTTCTTCATGAAATATTTGCATCTGAAGTGTATTTTTCCATTCTGAGCAAACTGAGAGATTAAAAAATCAGCTTCATTATGTCCCATAGCTTCTTGAAACTATTACTGAAGAAAGGATGGGATTTCAATGAGATTTTAACTGATTAGAGAATGGGATGCAGAAAAACCCTCCATGAGATGTCTGAAAGGGTCTAGCAGTAACATTAAGGATCCAATCACCAATTCTGTGCACATATATATGCTAAAACATATAAGTAGATTTTGAGCCAACAGAAGTCCAGGATTTAGAGCCCATTCTTCTCTATTTATAAGAGGATTTACCAGTATGAAATTTAAACGCAACCCTTTCCACATCTATGCAGCATATAGACATGGCTCATCCTTTCTGTTTTTAGGACATCAGGTTTGCTGAGATTCACTTTGGCTTTACACACATACCTTACAGTTCCTATTTCATTTAGTACATCCTCTTTAGAAAGCAGTTTGTGAAGTTCTGGATGCCACTTGTTTTCTTCCATCTCTGTCAAACAGAGCATACACATCTCAGGATGCTTCCTTCACAATCTGGTCTGCAGCTTTGGACTGTGAAGCAATCAGGGGGGTGTATTTTCATCACAGGGCAGTTTTAAAACTTAAACCCTAAATTCACAGTTTTATAGAACTTACCTATACCTTTGAATGAACAGGAGTGGGTCAGTGAATGCTAGGGTCTGGCATGGACTTCTCTACGGTCTGAGAGTGTCCTTTCAACAGGAAAATGGAAAGAGCAGCAGATTCAAGGAGCTGAAAAAGTAGAATGAATAACAGATTTTCAAAATGGGATGGCTTTCATTGTTTATCAGTTGCAAAGAAAGAACAAAGATGCATTAACCTGATCCAGCAGTTTGGCAGCTGGGTGATAATATGTTTGTTTGCACACAGCCCAGTCCAGATTAGTAACGTGATAAGTCTTATAGAGGGCAACATCTTGTTTCAGTGGCTCAAACCTAATAAGAATCTATTTTCACAATATGTGTAGGCTTCACAAACATGGAAGGGTAGAGGAATGTGTGTACTGATTCTTTTAAAGTACTGTTACGTAACTTGGGTTCTTTCAATAGTGATTAATATTATTTGCCTAGTCATGTTATAATAAATGATGTCCCTAGCAAATCTTCTCAGGTTTTATAAGAGAAAAACAGATTTCATCACTAAAAATACTGGTACTAAGAAACATCTAGTTAGAAAGAATAACATTGCATCTTTTAACAAAATCACTTAGAGCTTCACTTTTCTGCTTCTCACTAATTTAAAGGAAGGAAGGAGGGGGAGGAGAACAAAACAACAGCTTCAAAATAGAGAAAATTATGGTTTAAAATATTTTTATTGTCTTCAAGGCACTATAATTTTAGTTTAGATAATGTTACTCTCCTAAACTTGAAATTGTAATAATTTTTCCCTCTCTACATCTCTATTTTTTCCCGTAAGTACAGATCATGCATTTCTCCCATCTTTTGCTTTTACTTCAAGTTTGATTTTCCAAGGGACAGCTTTGTTCAGCAGCAAGCAGGCAGTCATTTTAGCTTTGTTATTCCCTTTACCCCTCATTCTCAGTCATATTCTGTGTTTTGTGGATATAAAGGATACACCTAAGGTGAGTTGAGACACTAGTCATAAGATCTTTCTGCCCACCCCCACCACAATAACAATAATCAAAGACAAGATGTCCTTGTTCTTTCCTTGCTACCAGAACATTCAGGATTGACAACTCTATATTGAGTTTCTCAGTTAATCATACATGTTCTGGTGGAAATTATTACCCTTATTACAAAGCTGCGTATAGATACAACTAAATGCTCATCTTTGCAATAAAGAATGTGCTCTTCTGTAAAATAATTACTCCATTATCAGGTGTGCTTTAAGTATTGTGAAGTTGCTAGTCATTTTTCCTATTCTGTGAGGATTATAAAAAAGAACTTGAATTTCCAAAGTACAGGATTTAAGGCTATCAATTATTTCCTCCATGGGTCCCTCCCTTTCTAAAGAAAATAATCTCTTCTGAAGAATGTGTCATTCTTATGACAACAGAGTGCAATATCACACGTTCAGTGAGAATGTTAGACCTAATTCAAAGTCCAAAACTTCGAAGTTCATAGAAAATATCCTATTAACATCAACGAGCTGTTCATCAGCTCCATTGAACAAAAGCTTCCCCTCACTTAATGTCCTGCTTGGTAGCTGTCAGGCCCCTGAAAGTTTTGATATGCTTGTTCTAGTTACATCAGCTCCCAGAGTAAGATTTATGCAGTTTTTTGCTCATCTTTACTGGTTTGGTATATTCAAGTCCTGCTTCCTTGCTTCAGAAGCATGTTTTATATAGCTTAACATTTAGATATTTACTTCAGCTTGTTGAAATGACAAGCATTATAGTGACCATGCCAGCAGTAATATCCAAAGAAAGTCATATCCCTTTTAAGATACCTAGGCTTTTGAAACCAAAGTGTTTCCCCCACGCCTTGAAATCCATGTGATACTAAACCTTGAAAGAAATAACTGTGCATAATTATCATTTCCTGCAAAAAACATCCACTGAAATAACTTACAACTCTGAATGTTAAATGCAGCCAAACTCATTTACTCCTTCAGAAACATCAGGAAGTTTCTGATTCAATAAATGCTCCTGAGAACTGATGGGCTAAACAAGGCTTCCCTGCCAGGTGTCCTTTTATGAAATAAAGCATCACAGGATGATGTCAAGAAAAAATGAAATTAAGACACTCACGAGCACCAGGTGTAGACAGAAAAGAAATAAATACCCCAGGACAAGAACACAAAACAGGAAATCCAGCCAGGAAAATTACAGGTAGGCAACAGACCTTACAAGTACAGCAGATAAAGGAAATAAAATAACATATGTACATTATCAGGGAAGGTGCCTTACATCTAGTCCCCCACAATCTAACTCTACTACTTTGTTTGTTTTGGTTTTTATCTTTTTTCATCTAGAACCATCATTGCAAGGGTTTTTTATTTAGAAATGGAAGCTAAGCAGAAATCACAGCTGAAAACAGAACTGCACTGGAAAATATCCCAGTCCAAATGAGTACTGAATATTTATCCTCCAGAAGAGAAGCAAGACTTTAATGAAGACTTAGTCCCAAACCCACGAACTTCTCTGCTCAAAGGCAGCAAACAGCAATAATTCAACCTGCATGAACCAAAGCTGAAATATTTTCTCTTCCTGCAACCAAAAAGAAGAATCACAGTGACAGATACCCAGCATTTTTCACTAGAGACTGATCTTTTGTTTACTACAATCTGTAAGCAATACTGCTACACATGTCCCTCTATAACCCTTGCACCCAGGGAGCACTATGGAAATGCAGTCAGAGATAGGATAAAATAGGTAATGTCAGCTGAACCCAGGAAAGACAAGTTGTAGAAGAAGCAACAGCTCTAGCATTCACATCCCCCCATCCCATTCCCACTCTACAAACAAGGATGTTCACCTTGCCAGTGCAATGGATTAGCCCATGCTATCACAGCTAGACCACTTCCAGCTCTTGTTTTTTTTTTTGATGCTGAGCAGAGGGGCAATGTAATAAGTTGGTATGACATTGCAGTCAGCAGGAAACACTCCTGTGTTGTGGAGCAAGGGGTCTTTCTGGACTGACTTGCTATAGCATTTTCTAGATAGTCACCATTACTTTGAAGGACACACTGATAATTTGATCCCAGATGAATGCATTTTGTTCCTACAGCTCATTAATGCCAATCTCTTCTACAATAAATAAGCTCAGTAGCTGGTCTTCACTGGCCTCTCCTGGATGATTTATGTCATCAGCTTGCAATAAGTCACACTGAAGTTTCCCTGCCCTAGATTCACTCCAACATTCTAGCTAGTTTGGTTACTTCTTTCCAGTCTTTCAAATCCATTATTCAGCAAGCTGATGCTGATGATGCACTTTCAGCAAGGTTGCTTTCATCTTTCATTTTGTTAAATGCAAATTGGATTTGAAAATGAAGGCGGACACTGCTGTAATCATACTGGCAGGTAAGAGTGTTATTCAGCTGTCAACAGAATTCAGCTTAAATAGATCATGCCACAAGAAAGAAATTGTATCAATGACTTTGCTTTGCTTGTATTTAAATATTACATCAAACCTATATTGTCACAGGGGACAAAAAGTGAGCATAAGTTGCAAACATAGCATTCTTATTCTACATCCTTTCTCTTTCCTCTTTCTCTTACTCCTTGTAAATCCAAGGGGAGTTCTTAAAGTGCAAAATTTGTGCATTGTTTGCCAAAAAGATAGCAGGATGATAATAAGCCAGACAGAATCATTGCACAAGGTCCTACTTTATATTACTGGTTTAGATAAACCAACTGATTAAAATATTAAGAGCATGGCTTACACACAAATTCTCTGAAGTTCCAGAGAGCTAAAAGTAAATAAAGATAAACCAAAATATGCAGATATATATTGTTGATACTGACTTGCTGATCTGTTTATTGTTTGTAATAAATAACATGATGGTCTGCTTTTATCAAAGTAACTATTAATAATTAATCAATAGTATTAACTGTTTCTGAACTTCATGTGATCATACCCTTATGTGAAATACAAGCCAGCTGTGGCACAGTCAAAAATATCGATGAGCATTAACCAGATTTTAACAATTACTTTGATAAATGCTGGTTCATGAATTGAACACTTTTAATTCTTCCTATCTTTGCTAACATTTTAATACTAAGGAACAAATCTCAATGTTTTTTCTTATTAATATGGTAATAAGCTGAGGCTCTAATTAGAGACTGTAGTTGAGAGATGTTTGACTTTTTTTTTGCGAAGGAGCAATTATTCCCTACAAGGAGGAGGGCAGTACAGCTACAATCTCTCCAAAGACCAGACTAACCCTCTAAATCTCAGCACAGGACATAACATTTAGCAGTCATAGATAGACAGAGAAAGCGTGGTTTTTAATTTAAGTGGTGACATTTTATTAACAAGTGGCAATGCCCTAAGATGATGGGAGGGTTAAACACCTGGCCTGAGGTTGGCAAGACTTACTCAAAGTTTTGGGTATGGTATCAGAATTGCTCCTGACATTTTTCATTTATTCTGGTCTTCTGTGCAAGCAACAAAGTCTTAATGTCTCATTTTGATTGCAGCAAGCAGCTCTCTCACTGGCTAAAGAGCTATAATTTTGCACACTCACCACTTACTAAAAATGCTGTCAGAAATGGAAATAAACAAGCTGGAGAAATATTTAAACCTGCAACCCTTCTAGTGAAGAAAAAGTAAAAAGGAGTAAATAACCTTGTTGACACAATCAGAAGGGGACCGAGGACCCAGTCTCTTGTCTTGCCTCTCTCCAACCGAAGACAGAAAACTCAGGAGCTTTCTTCCCATACACACCATGGTCCCTCCATACCCGAAGGGTTTCAGAGGTGGCTGCTGCTCTGAGCTGAGCGACTAATACACCCATCCTTCTGCACATGTTCTCTGAGAAAACTGAAATTGGATTTCCTTCATCTACCAGACAAAAGTCAGCATGAAGCCAAATGCCACAAATGGATCTTAGACCTGAGTATCTTTACCCCTTCAAAAGCTACAGAAGTATGTCAAAACGTCCCTTCAAGCTCTCACATGTCTACACTGACAGGCTCCCAGGTAAGTTTGGACCAAGTGTTTTGCAGTTCAAGGATCTCATTACTTCAGTTGGAAAACAAGGAGTGAATAGCACTTTGCATATATGCATACTTATATATATGGGGGGGAGACTTTAATTTAAAAGAAATCTTATTTATTTGTACCAATTCTAATCTGAATTTCTTTGGGGTTATTTTATTTCTATTTCTTACCAGACCATACAAGAACGAGAGAAAGTGTGCTGTGTACTCTAGTTATATATGCATATCTGGTATGCTTTCTGCCAGACTGTGAGCACCCAGTGTTTCAGTGTCACAAGAAAAACCACCAACATCTCTAAGAATTCCAATACTTGTATACTCCGACAGATGGAGGTAAACCTTTTTGAATTTAAAATATACAAATTCTTCAATACACATTAGTGCCAGATCTCACTCAGCTCACAACCCCCTTATTGTGTCAAGGATTTCTTTGTGTACAGACATACTTCAGAGTTGGGAACTGACACATTGAGGTATACCTACTTTCCCAACTGAGATACAGCAGACGGAGAGCTCTGCTGTGATTTAAACCATGAGCCTGCAGCAGAGGGCACTGTGAAAGCGCCATATGCTGCAGTACTGCACTTCTGTGGAAAAGGAAGAAGGACATTCCCTACACGGGATACCTGTGCCTTCTTTCTTGATGAGTCTCTCATTTCCCCTCCTGGAAATGTGACAGTGTTTCCTCTTTTGAGCAGGCATCCAGGAGCAGGCTGTTTTATCACACCATTCTCATAACAGCAAGGCCAACTGAGCCTTTAGTGAGTGGTTGAGACAAGGAAACCTCCTTCCAAGTGAAATCTCTCAAGGGCTGGTTCACAACTTGTGTAGACAGCTTATCACTCCAGCCCTTGCAGCTGGTAGCACTGTTGAGAAGATGGAAGGAGAGCTATAAAACCATGAATTGGTACACACGAAACCAGTGAATAACACATGCCTGTACAACCAATAGATATGCCTGGTCCATAAAGTCTACTTGTGATTTTGTTGGCTTAACTTTGAAAAGGTCCCTGGGAGAGACAATGCCATTAAAATACAGAGTTTATAATCAGTCATTTTCATTTGGAACTTGAAGGCAGCTCTCCCCTGCTCTGCTTTCATATTCTGCAATATCAGATATTCCCAAACACTCTACAAAGAGGTTAAACCTGCAGAGCTGAGATAGTGAATATTTACAGCAGTGTTCATCAACCAGCTTCTCTGAATCTGTCAACAGCTCCTTGCAAAAGGAATCAACCCCATTTTCTCCATCTGCACAAGTTCTTTAAAGAATAATTTCAGAAAGCAAATGAACCATTGCAGAGCCATTAAAAGAATAAAATAATCCATAAGTAGCAGTAAAAAGCACAATAAAAAAGCATCTAATGTTATTAGAAAAGTCAGCTATGTGTGGACAAAGGCTGGCTAACACATGAGAAAAATATTTCTTCACTGTGACTGATCTACAGCAGACCTACAGCCAACGGAACCAGATGGTGGGGCTGAGTTTTTGTAAACACACCTCTTCTAGAAACAAAAAAGCCAGGTTAATCGACCATGGATCATAGGCCTATAAACCATGCTAAGTGGTGCCTGCCCAGCAACATTGGCTGATGGTTCCCATTAGGGAAGCAGTAAAGAAAAGTTCCCAGGTTCTTCAGAAGGCATGAAATAATTCTAAGTGTAAATCAGGTGGTACAGAAAAGATCAGATTCAACTATCCACTTCTGTGGTGGAGAATACGTTTGATTTGAACAGGCAGGCTTCACTTTTAATTCAATATTTTCAGTCTTTCACCTAGAACAGGGGTCTATAGAGCAAAAAATCTGTGCAGCTGCAAAACCTCTCACAGAGCGGGCTCTTTGGATGATAACTATAAAAAGGAAATTGATTATTGGTTTGAACTGTTATTTGACAACAGGTAATGGTGTTCTTAACTCTAGCACTGTGATGATATTTAATCCATGGCTTTCAAAGAGATTTTCTACAAAACAGAAGATGAAAGGAATTTCCAAAGCAAATATACATAAAATATTCATCAAGGGAAAACTCTGATTCCAATGATTAGTTTGCAACAGCCTTCCCAACCCATGGAACACATTATTTTGTTCATTGGCACAGCATCACACGTAACCCTGCTGTCAGTCCCATGAAGATTAATGACCCGATTAACGAGTAACAGCAGAGCAGCTCCATTAGGTACAACAGATAAGAACCAAGTTCTAATTTCAATATGCTGTAGGGAAGAGATGCCATCCAGAGGAACCTTCACAGACTTCAAGTGTGGGCCTGTGTGAACCTAATGAAGTTTAACAAGGCCAAGTGCCAGGTCCTGCACCTGGGTCAGTGCAACCCCAAGCACAGATACAGGTTGGGAAGAGACTGGACTGAAAGCAGTCCTGTGGAGAAGGACTTGGGGATGTCGATTGATGAGAAGCTCAGCATGCCCTAGTAGTATATGCTTGCAACCCAGAAAGCACAACCATGTCTTGGGCTGCATTAGAAGGAGCATAACCAGCAGGTCAAGGGAGACAATTCTCCCACTCTGCTCTTGTGAGACCCCTCCCCTCAGTACTGTGTTTGGATCCAAGACCATCAGCATAAGAATGATGTTATCCTGTTGGATTGAGTCCTGAGGAGGCCACAAAGATGGTAAGAGGGCTTCATAGGAGAGGAGCACCTCTCCTGTCAAGGCTGGCTGAAAGAGTTGGACTTATTCAGCCTGGAGAAGAGAAGGCTCCTGGGATGCCTGACAGCATCCTTCCAGTACTTAAAGGGTACCTACAAAATATCTGGAGAGGACTTCTTACAAGGGCATGTAGCGATAGGACAAGGGGAAGTTGCTTTAAACTGAAAGCAGGTAGATTTAGATTAGACATAAGGATGAAATTCTTTACTGTGAGGCTACTGAGGCACTGGCACAGGGCGCCCAGAGAAGCTATGGCTGCTCCATCCCTGGCAATGTTCAAGCCAGGTTGGATGGGGCCTTGAGCAACCTTGTCTAGCGGAAGGTGACCCTGATCATGGCAGGGGGTTGGAATTAGATGATCTCTAAGGTCTCTTCCAACCCAAACCATTCTGTGTTTCTATGATTATGAGAAATACAGTATCTTAGCTGACAGTATCTTCAGGTATAAAATAAATTTCTGGGAATATTTTTCAATCTGTGCTCACAGACAGCAAACTTTATCTGACCACAAGATGGCCCTCATAGTATATTGTCTGTGGTACAGTATGCAACATCCTTGCCTTGTTTATGATGCATAGTAACATTCTGGTTTCACTTTTTTAATATATATAAAATCTATTTCTTCTATGGTGCCTTTTCTTAGCAGAAGAGAAAGCAAACATCCTGAATCTATCAGATTAACTCACAGACTCTGGGGGAGTCACGTTGCCTCAGGCTGAGTTTACTACTACATTGTCTCAGGGCACAGGACCTTGCACACTGGCTTCACCACAGCCAGAAGCACATGATGGCACTGCCCACTGGAACCTCTGCACAGCCACGCATCCCACAATATAATTTTTGCACACCTATAGCCATTGTGAAAGAATTGTGCGTGTCTGGAAATAGAGGGCTGGCTGATACCAGGTCAGATGCCAAACGAGCACAGCTTCTCCTTGCTCCCCCATGGGTACATTTTACATCTTTCTTGTCATTGTATTCTCAAGGATTGTTGGTATTGCTTCTGCAGGCATATACAACCTAGTAGTGTTTCACTTCCTGTGTTTTGTCATCAATAGCCATATAATCAGGCACAGTAACGTCAAGCAAGGAAGTTGAAGAGTTTCTTTCAGACTCTGTCTTGCATTCTTTAGTTACAGTTACAGGGCTCAGGTATCTCCCTTTCAAGGCTGATGCCAGCTTAGAATTGGGGAATTTCATATGAGCACTTCCAGAAAGTTTAGCTCAAGATGATGCAAAGCAGATCAAGGAATTAGACCTATATAACCTTCTCCCTAGAAAGCCTGTAGCTTCCTGAATGTGTTCAAAATTTTAAAATGGAAGCGCTACAATAAGGACTGCAATCTGCAGCCCTGTCTCAGCCCAGCTGAGAAGCTTTCTAAAATCATAAAAACATGGGATCGTTTTATGACAATATGATTCTTATTTGGTGAGGTGTGGGACTATCCCAGGACAGGATAGGGTACCAAGCACAATTCAAACACAGCTCTTGAATAAAACAGCAACAATAATTTACTGTCCAAATGTTCGTTAGTTCCCATGGACTTCCAGTGCCCCAAAATGGTGACAAGAAGCACAATTTAAAAAATTTCTCATGACAAGAAAAGAAGCTGAAGGTTTTTCCATTTTTTCTAGATGTGTAGGTCTTAACAGGGCAAACGAACTTTAGTGCTTAGGTTTTGGGGATTCCAAACCTGCCAGCTTCATCTGCTCCAGCTTCATTCTGTCTCTCACCTTTGATCTGTGTTTGCAAGCTAAAATGTAGATATTTCAGACAGCAGTGCTAAACAGTGTGTTTGTTAGCAAGCAACATCTGTTTAGCTGATTACTGATCATATATCATTCAGTACAATGAAAAGCTTATGTGACATGTTAGAAAAGGCCCAATAATAAGCCAGTTCTTTAAAGGATGAAAGATGAGTCCTTGAGCAGTTCCAGAAAACTTAGCAAAAGTATTGAAGACACATTGAAATAACTATTTCTTGATTATCACCTCAACACATAGTTCAAATACAAAAGGAAAGCACTGTATTTCATTAGAGAGCAAGAATTCAGGATCTGTAAAAACAGAAATAGTTCTTTGTAGATAGATAAAATGCCAAAACCAGTTATAGCTAAATAGCTATCAGTCTACCTTTGTGTCCTCTTTAAAGTGCTGAAGATGTTGATTGATGCCAGTAATGCAAATTAAGAGTTCTTCATAAGGAATGAAATCTATTTCCTCCCTTCCCCAAAAAGAATAAAAAAATTTAAAAAAATTAAGAAAAACATAAAATTTGTACAGCATCAAGGAACCAATCCAGGATATTTTCATTGCATATCAGCACTTACATTTCTGACCCATAAGAGTTTGGGATACCAAAAAACCCACAAGAAATAGACAGACCAAAGTCAATTTACCTCCATATTCTCCCTTGAAGTGGTGACTATCCACAAAGGGTGGAAGAAGGGAAGAAGCATCCTCTCCAGTTCCCTGCTAGATACTGCTACTACTGGACCTACTGAACTCTTTCAGTACTGACTTCAAAACTGAAGGCTGCATATTTCTCTTAGTGTCATTAACACACACACGTATCAGAAGCAGGATTTCACAGGTTTACACAGAGGATGGCCATTGAAATTTGGGTGTAAAAGAAATTTTCCTTGATTTGATGACAAATCTGAAAAAAAAAAAAAAAGAAAAAAGTTTTTTAAGCTCTCTCTTGCATGAATTTGTAACTCACAATTAGACAAGCTGTGTGAATGCTTGCATGAACTCAGAGTACACCAAAATGCATCACTCTCATGTGCTTACAATCAGTAACCTGGCTTTATGTCTTCAGTTTTGTAGAGTCTGAATTTGAGTTTTTAGATCCATTTGAGGGGGCAGAATTCAAAGAAAAAGAACAAATGAGCTCCATTGGATCATTCCAGTATATCTGAATGTAGATCTGAACTGGGCTTGTTTGCTAATGCAAATAAGTTATTGATGACACTTTTTCATGACCCCCGTAATCCTTTTTTCTACATCCCACACACCATTTTGTTCCTCCTCTTTAAATTAATTTTTCTTTGAAATTGTCTCCCTACTTACCCTTCCTTCACCCTCCTGAGGGTAGACCATCTTTTACCATTTTAGTTTATTTTTTACTGTGAATTTCCATGGGCTTTATGTAATTTGCAGTTATAGATACATACAAATTTTTTAGCGTCACTCTCTATGTGATTTCTCTAGAACTGCTAAGCAAACACTGTGATGCTAGACTTCATGTAAGCTTGAAAAGATGTATTGCGGAGGAAAAGCCTTTAGGTGTAAACAGCAAGAAGAGCCTTTGCACAGCAATGTGTCAAGGCCAATAGGCTACGAAGCAGCTGGGCAGAAGTGGCCATATTCCTTCTGGCAACCCAGGTGGAATAGGAGAAAAGAGGTAAAGGTTTTCAGTAGCATAAAGACTTACATTTTCTTTCTCCTGAGAGAAATGAATGCATGTAACCCTTTCCAGGGCTTTTTATCACACTGAAAAATTTGGTTGTAGCTCTTTCATGAAAGGGGAAAAAAAAAAAAACCAACAAACCGAAAACAAAATCCCACATTTTATCAGATTATGTACCTTCTGCCCAGAAAAGGACCAAAGAAATGTGACTGAAAAGCATGAAAGTCTTCCTGGAAACAGAAATTTCCACTCTTCAAATTGTTGGTACACTGGATGCAGAAATCATTTAGTTTTGGGGCTTTGTTTGGTTTTATGTCAATGGAGCAGCATTGCAGGCTCCATTATGCAGAAGAGAAGCCTGGATGTCACTGGAAAAAACTTCTGCTGCTGCACACTTCCCCACTGCTCTTATGCACAATAAGTCAATGTGAAATATATCCAGACCAATTCATGTCACTGCACTGCCTCTGCTGCTCGGCTGTTGAGGCAGGTGTGTTACAGACACAACTTTGGCTTTATCTACTCTTCATCATTTCCCAGCCATCTGCTAAGAGGCAAAATAAATGGGCTCATACTCTGCATGAAAAATGAAGCACTAAGGTTCAGGAAGATAATTTTATATAAAAAGTACTTAACTAAAATTAATATAAGCATGAGTCTGCCTGATTACCTCTGTGAACTACTGTGCCCAAACTGGAAAAATAAATCAAATAAGGCCACAGAAATATGTTACACTGGGGGAAAAAAAAAAAAAGCCAAATGATTTTTACAAGTCTTTAGAAAACACATATGCAATTAAATCACTTCAAGCTTTCTTGAGATTAGTATCCATACAGGTACCAGTAGCAGGAAATAAAAACCCATTCTTTAAAATCCATTATGCTTTCTTTTAAATCTATTTATCTTTAAAATAAAAAGATACTTTCAAACTTCAGTTTAATCCAAGATGAAATTTAGTTTTCAATAGGAAAGTGGGATGACCTGAAAGAACAACTTGTTTTGGGAACCTATTATGTGATTTTCAACCTCTTCAAGATGTGAGTTTCAATCATAAATTAAATTCTATCCCCAGAAACTTTGATTAAAAAAAAATAAAACCCCAGACATATTTAGCCTCTGCTATTGCTAGCAGCTTCCATCATGCCGACAGCTTTCTTCTACTGCTGAAATAAGACCATGAATTACCCAAAATGGTTGTCTAATACTGGCAGCTGGAGCTAACCTTTCAGTAAAGCTGCAGAAATTAATTCCTTTTCACATTCACTTGAATGATAAGGGACACTGTATCATATTGCATACATCAATATTTTGCAAATTATTTCTCTTAACACTGATGTTTTTATCACGTCTTCCACTGCCAGAAGAATATATATCAACACAAGATCTCTACACCAACAGGAATCACAGCACAAGGGAGAATCAGAGACGAAGGAGGCTGGAGAATGTCCTGAATGTATACCTTGCACCAAAGTACATGTCAACACTTTTCATAAACACTTAAATGTGTTCAAAATACAGTCTGCCTTTTAAAAACCCACATCTTCATTATTTTATTTGTGCAACTGGACAGTTTGAAGCAATATTTCTTTGTGAATGTCTTTAAGGTCAGGTCTTGTAAAATAACTAGCTATTCAGGGAATTCTTGAAAATTATTTGCACTGTTATTCCCATATTCATTTACCTGGAGAAATGTTCTTTATACAAATATACTCATATGCACGTGTGTATATATTTATATACATATACAGATAGTCTGGCTTTTTATCATGGTCCTTTGTGGCCTTGGGTCCATGGAAATGAACAGTTATATTCATTCATTCCTGCAACATCCATCACAGAAATCCTCCTTGATGCTGTGGAAAACAACCACCAGCAGTTTTCAGTTACTCTGCCCCTGCACTTGGCACAGACTGAGGAAGCAGCTGACAGTAGCAGTTGCACAATTTACACTCTCTCTTTGTATGGGGCATGCAGCTTGTAATGCAAGCAAGCAAAACAAGCACTACTGTGGTACCTTAGACTTAGATTTGAGGATTTTGAACAAAACCAGGTGCCTATGAAAAAACAGTTTCTTTTTAAGCATTCCTGCAGCACCTATATTTATAGTTTCCCTACTCTGCCTTAAAAACATAGCTATACAACTCACTCTTGCACGAACACCATTTTCTATTTCACTGAGCATCTGCCTTTTGCTGTTGCAGCGAATCTGTTACTCTGCAGCACTATCAGAGATGCTGCCTAGTGACAGATCAGTTTTGCTCCTGTTTTGATGCTACTAGGCCATCAGAATAGATGATGCATTTTTCTGGGAACATAATTTGTCCTGAAGACCACTTATTACTGGTAATGAAATAGAAGTAAAGATCATGATTCAACTTCGAGGACCAAAAATGAATTTGCTAGGCTGGCAGTTACAAATAGAGAAATCTTTTCATTTATATACTGAAGATGTTTGGTTTTAGTTCCTGCAAACAATTTGAATAGACCCCTGAAACACATCTGAGATCAAAATTAGTCTTTAATGCAGATCAAATATGGGAGGCAGGGAACCGTTTGGTTTCAGTATTTCAAAGATATCCTTCCCAAATTGCAATAAGAGTCTTTACCCGTTCCAGACTAATACTCACATTAACCTATTTAGCCTCCCTCAGACAATGATTACATAAAAGACACCATTTTTTGTGAATGTTGAATGCAATAAACTTCTTGGGCACTCTCCTTTGCCAAGTACTTTGCAAAGGTGAGAGTAAAACACTGCAGAGCTCCAAGTCCAACACACTCTACTTCATCACAGTAGGTCTTGCTAGGGCATTTATAATTGCAGGAATACTTTGATTCACTCAGGCACAATGAAGAAATTTTTGGCATGCCCAAATAATACCGGAAAAGTATTATGGTCAATCCACCATGCAATTTTGATTTCCAGTGGTGAGAAGTAAGCAGGTGAACCAGCCCAATTTTAGCAGTGAAGAAAACATGCCATAAGTGGGCTCAGGTAGCTTTTTGGATATTCTGAATTGGGGCAGCTGAAAGAGTGAGGATGGCCATGATGCTTGAAATTCATTTCTGGTGTTATATCTGTTTGATGTCATTGTATGAGGTCCCTAAGTCCTATCTAAATAGAAGGGCACCATTTGCTCAACTCTGAAGACTGAAGGCAAAGACTAATTGATAGGAATCAGGGAAAGATTAACAGAAAAATTATTCCCTTGCTAAACATGAGGTTAAATTTCAGACTGCTTATTATTTAGGCATATATTATATATATACACTATACTTATATATTTAGGCACAGAGGTCATAAGCCTTTAAACTAAACCGTGTGACCTGCACATTTGTGCAAAGCAGTTTTGGATACCAGAATAATCCAGCTGGTATCTTTCTTCCAGTGCCAACATTCCTTTTGCCACCTGGCACTGAAACCATGTAAGAGATAGCAGCAACCTGTTTTGCAGAAGCTGTCTGTTTTCTGGCCACATAGGTAATTCAGCAGCTTATAGCATAAAATCTCAGGGCCTACAATGAAACTTTGTGTATTTCTGGGTGGACAGTTTTAGTTTTTCCCTTTTTGAATTATTTCTATATTGAACAGCAAGTTTGAATTTGATGAAGCTGCTCGATTTTGCCCTGATGCCTCATGTAAGCTAAATTTCAGAAGAGTGTTCATGTAGATCAGCAACTCCACCTGCACAAGTGTTTTATGTACTACTTTTCCTTCGTGCACTGACCAGTGAGTATTAGAATGCCAGTTCCAGGAAGCTGTTTTTCCTTTTTACTTTCATTTTCCTAGTTGTATTTTTTTTTTTTTTGCAATGATATCCCTGATGTTGATCAATGCATTGCCCATCAAGTGTGTGGGGACATGATCTCTCCTCCCTGCTCAGTATACATTTTAGCACTATATTAAATTCTATTAGTTTCTTGTTCAGAGATAATACAAAGAGACCATTCACCCTTTCTCCTCAAGGTGCAAAGGGGAAGTGCTTCATGAGTACATCTCAGCCCCTAGAATTTTCGAGATGACAGAGGACTTTATGGTTTCTTTTTTCTCATTTAAACATTATAAGAAGGGCCATTCACATTAAGGTCTATTTCTTTGGATATTCTTACAGGAAGCACAGTGGATCATATGACATAATTCTATCTCGAAAAACTAACAAGTAAATTATCACAAAATACTTGAATAACTTCCCAGTGATCAAAGCAAGTCTTTTACCAGACAGGGTCTAACTTAATGCAGCTTTCTTTTGTGTGTGCAAAATTCCATTTTCCTCTGTTCATCTAACAGTGAAAGTCACCAGGCCCAGGTTTTTACTGAGGCTGTTATTACATGCTTTGTGTTTAGAGCAGTGTTCTTGATACTGTGAAATTGAGCTACCTCAAAAAGCTTTCCCATTTTCCTAGGAAGGGCCAAACAAATTATGGGGAGGAAAGAAGAAGAATATTAAAGTTTTGACATTTACTGATGTAAATGGATTCTTATAAAACAGTTTTATATAATCCATGTGGTAATTTGTTCTTACAAAGTAAAGGAGACCCACATTTAAGGTCCTGCTCTGCTCTTCAGGACTAGTATCTCATTCTTTCATAAACTACATAGTTCCCCGTTAGAAGAACTTTGGCACATCTCTCTGCTCTCTAAAAATTATAGACTATTCCTATCAAGCCTTTCCATGGAAAATATTCTCAAATATTTGTGTGTACACATAAAGTGAGGCTACATAAGTACAAAAATATTCCAAACAGCAAAAACGTAATAAAAAGAAAAGGAGGGGGAAGCCAAGAGGAGAGGCAGGTTTCTTGGCTTGCTGAACACTTTTAATTGAAAATTTGGCAAAAACAAGAACAACAAAAAAAACTACATTTCCAGATGAATCTGCTCTTCCTAAATCTTGTTTGGGAGTAAGCCAACATGAAAGAGGAATTAGGAAAGCAATATGACTACATATTTCCCACAATACAGGTCACAGTAAAATTGAGTTTCCTGACATTAGATGCTCAGTCCCATTTCTCAGTGCACCCTGATGATGTAAAACCTTCCCAGGAGAAAAAATGTGGAGAAAGACTGTTTCCACAGAACCCTGCCTTCTGTTAAAATGAGCATCTGAAAATAAAGAACTCCAAACAGACATGGGAAAATTAAATTTATACGTTTTACCTTTGAAGCTCACTTTTTTTTTTAATCAGATGTATCCTGTGAGTTTGAAAGAATAGAGATATCATGAAAAAAAAAATATATTATTATCAATTTTTTTTAATTAAGTACTGTGTCTAAAGTTATTTTGTCTTTTTTTTTCCTTCATGGCGGCATAGAAGTGTTGTATAAATATTTCTAACGTGTAAAAATTTGCTTAAGTTCTTCTCTTCGAGGCATATTATCAGAGTTTTATTTAGAAGAACCATATGCATTTATACAAATCTACAGTAAACTGTAGAAATAGACATTTAATCTAAATATGCTCTATGCAGCTTCCATATAAACTAGTAATTATATAGCTAAAATGTATGTTAAAATAATTTTAGATGTGTAAATTTAGCCAGTAGAAATAAGCTCTAAATAGACTATTCAGCCAGGCTAGATTCTTACTTTCAGGAAGATAACTGCACTGAAACCTTTACAGACATAAGCAAAACCAGTGTGTACTTTACGAAAACAGAAAAAAAACCCACATCCTAGTAGGCTTTACTCTTAAAGTACTGGCAGTGTCATACTAATCAATCCATTTAACCTTATTTACAAGGCTAATTTCTGACAGTGAAAAAGACATATATTAAGACACCCTTCAGTGAATTGGTTATAGCAAGGTCCCATTGAAATTGAAGTCACCAAACATGGAATAAAATGTATGCTTGTATTGAGACATACATCAAAACTGGCTTTTCACAGTAATCTGGTATTAGATGACTGCACAGCAACAATACTGGCCAACTATTTATTAGTGATGAACTATTCCAATGCTGACTGCTCCTTTACAGAACATTCCTTATTTGAGTAGAGTACTACTTTCTCATCACACATTTTGAGGCTACATAGTTATGAAAACCCAACTCTTTTTTGAGAGTTGTCCCAGGTCACAGATTCACCACAGAAATCCCAATTATGGTGCTCATCTGAATGTTGGGTATTACAGTGTTTAGCCTAAAATACATTAGGCCCAAATCACACATGACAGAAATCAAACAGCGTTTTACCACTAACTAGTAGTAACTAATATTGCCACTAATATTCTCTATTCTGAGAATAATCAGAATTTGACTGTGCAAGATCCTGAGCAACCTAATTTAAAGTTAGACCTACTTAGATGAGTGGTTTGGATAAAATGACTTCCTGATGTCTTTTACTACCTAAATTATTCTGCAATTCCCTAGAGAAAAAGAATCAGTAAATAAATGAAAAAATGCAGAAGCAGAACTTGAGAGGTTTTCCCAGTGACTACAACAGAATTCTGCAATAATATTGCTAGAAACAAGATTTTGAAATGAAGAGACAGAAATAACAGCTGAAAAAAATTTTGTTGAAGAGTTACTCAAGAGTTACATAAAATGGTCAAGTGAGCCTTTCAAGGCACATGATGTCACAGGCTTTATACACATAAATCCCCCGTCTTTTCCAGCATTTTTAAAAACCCATTTGAATGTTCTCCTTTTTCCTTTCTACAGATATAGGGGAAAGGACAGGTCAGATTATCTAAGCGAGTTAACCGCTTTTTCTGTTTTCTTCTTTTTTTTCCCCTGTTTTAATCAAACAGCAAAACTTCTGAAGGGTACAGCATGACCACTTTGAACTCAGGTGAAGTTGAAAGCACCAGGACACACTAAATATCCCTCACTGTTAGCTGAGCACTAGAATATGTGCAGCACTTCAAAGGCTGAACAAAAAATTAGAAGTTTACAAGGGAATGGTAAAGGAAGTACATGGAAACTTCTGGTTCAAATATGTCAGACTTGACACTTCCACTGACAAGTACAAGAAAACGCAATACCATGAAATGCATTTCTTTACATGGCAACACCTGCAAGCCTCAAAGCAGAAATCATTACAACGGTTACCAGAATGAAATATTGAGCCCTAAAGCACATAGTTAAGGATAACTTTGCCTGTCAGTATAAAAGCAACATTTTTCTAGCAATTGCCAGAGGGAATTTTTGCTTATAAAAAAATAAAAAAAATAATAATTAAAAAAAAAAAAAAGTCAATTGAAGGCTTAGAGGTGAACTGTAAGAAAACAATTGGCAGTTACTGGGAAATTAAATTGTATTGTGGAAGTTCAGATTACAGAAACAGGCTGAAGATTAGATTTTTCTACAGAAATGCTGCTTTTCTGGAACAAAAAAGCCTGAATTGAATATACGATGACAAAGAAATTAACTTTACTTCCTCTTTCTCTTTTGGCAAACTACTTTTCCTCTTCTGTGTCAAAGCGGTTTCCTGGTTCATTAAGAGGTTTAAACTAGTTGACTTTTTCATGTTCCATCCTGTGTCACTGAGGTATGGTGTTCAGATACTGATCCTAATGCAGAATCTGATTACCAAGATAAAGGAGGTAAAAAGCTAAGACAGTTGAGATATACAAAAGTTTGATTCAGCCTTAAAAATTTTCATTAATTTGCAACTACATGCACAGCTTCCTGAATACTGTGATGCATGTTTACTGTCAAGAATTGTTTTCCAGCTTCTGATCCCTAGTGAGACTAAGGGCAGCAAAGCAGCTTGCTTCTTCAGTGCAGTACAAGGCAAGACGGCATTGCAGTGAAAAAGATGAAAAACTGGAGAGAGCATTGCACCAGAGAAATGAACCATCCATTTCTCTACCCTCTGACTTGTTCCTGGGAAATCTCTATGGTTGCACCAGTGAAAAGAATATTACCAACATCCCTTGAAGACATGTTCATTAAACACACCTCTTTATTAGCTTGCTCAACAAGCGAACATGAGTTGTAACTCCCAACACTTTTGTTTTTCCCAAGAAACAAGTCTTTCCCAGGGTATGTTGTTATATCTAGAATCACAGCTCCTGATAGAGTTGAACTAACAACCCTTGACTACCACTTCTTCCTGCACTCACTATTGACTCAGCAACAGGTATGAGGGAATGGGATTATGAACAGCATCATACCAATTACAAAACAGAATCTTCCCATGTTAGACATACACCATGAATGTTTGAGAAAGATGGGGGAAAATGAACACATTGATTTTAAGAACTCACATTGAAGGACAGGTCAAAGAAAAAAGCCCAACTTGTTTTAAATATAAACTACAGACACTGAAAGACAATAAATATGAATGTTTCTTGATCTCTCTATTTTTCTGTGCTGCATTACATTTCTGAACTACCAGCCTGATCCTAAGAACAGTCACAGAATCGTTGCTGGACTGGTATTCCTGGGTAAAAAGCCATTTGGATTAGAATGAAAACCAAAACATAAATACTAGTTATAATATATGAAAAATAAATAGCGACAGCAATAAGGATTCATTGTAACACTGTAACACTAGTATTTCAGTCAAAGAAAGCAGGTGGTTAATGGGTTCAGTAACTGCTTGGAGCACCCCATGGTTTGGAAATGTTCACAGCTGTTTAGAAGTTAATCACGTACTGTTGCCAAAACATAGTCCCAGAGAGATGTCAGGAGCTCTGTCAAGCTGCAGCAGACCACCACTGAAGTCACTGAGCAGCAGAATCAGAAACAATAATAGCCTCAGCTACACCAAATACGAAGTAGAAGCAATCACAGGCAAAAGACTGCAGAAAGAGCAACTCTGTGACTTTGACTTCAGGTTACAGTGACAACTATAAATGATATGCACAGAAACAAGGACAAGATCTGTGCCTTATCTTCCCCAGGATACAAGATGGAGTCTCACAGCAGATCTATACTGTAGGGCTGGGTGCTCCCTAAATCTGCAGCCCCTTCATAGGCATCCCTGACTTCAGAGTCAACCAACCAAATTCCTCTTTCCCTTCACTCCCACCCACACCTGATTAACTCGGATGTGAACTTGAACACCAGACTGTAGGCATCCAAGTCCATTTGAATGCCAAGTTCATCATAGACTTTGATTTGACTCCAGAACCCTTCAGAAATAAAAACAGAATACTAAGGAAAATACAAAGACCCTTCTCTTGACCAAGGATAAAAGCATCACTATAAAATGAATTTATCATATCATACTAACACTTGTAAACATGCACTTCAAGCAGGTTTCTAAAAACGTTTTCAGATTAAAAGAGAATTCCCTAACCAAGTAATAAAAAAAGTCTGCGCTGGTTTATGAGTTCACTAGACATTCACATGTTAGAAGGAAATTTACATATGCCATTTCTAAAGATCAAGTTTGGCAATAATATCATCCAAAAGAGAGCACATTCCCACAGCAAATATAGATCAAACCCATTCCAGTAGGATTCTAAGGTCAGAGCTCATGGCAATTTGTTTATTTGGTCTTGATCTCCTATAACTTTTGCCACATACTGCTGTCAGCTCCAGAACACAACATACAAACTACAGCGTTCACCTAGTTCCATTTGCAGGGAGTATTCCAAACCTTCAGCAGTAAAATAGGCAGTCCCAGTCCCACAGAGGTTATTTTTTCCACCTTATTCCTAATAAATTTTACACAAGCAGGGAGGCAGAATCTGTAGGCACAACCTTTGGCCTTATCTATAGCTGAACCTGTATTTGTACACTGCTGCTCTGTGTGAAGCACAGAGAAAGGTCAACTCATTGAAAATTATCATGTTAGCCGTTGGATCAGAACAGAGGATGCAAAGTCACCAAGAGAGCACGAGAGACATGATCTGTGCCTGCCAGTGTGGCTCATGAGCAAAATTATTTTAACAATCTTTCCTTAAAAACTGCACATGCATTCAAACATATTTATAAACAGGAGATTCCCACTCAAATTTATGAGAGAAATATCACATACCTTGTTTGAATTAAGTAGTCAGGAAAAAAAACCCCATGTAATTCCTGTGTAAACAGCGGTGGGGTTTTTTTGAGGAACAGTCACATCAGAGCAGGAAAGAGCACTCTATGTCTTGTGTCCTGCACTCCACTGTGGATCAAGCTGGCTTCAGAACTGAGAGATGATGCAATGCACAGCCTGCCCTCCAAGGAAGCTCCGTGCTCCAGATGATGTGTGGAGCATCTAGCAATAGGCCAGCTACTACAAAAATTGAAGGTTTAGCACTCTCCTTCACAGTTGTGTGGAAATCCTACCACATTGCTTGCTGAGCATGACATGAAAGTATGTCATAGTACACAGAGCTGGGTAAAAAGAAAAAAAAAAAAAGAAAGAAATTTTTAAACCCAAGAAATTTTTAAAAAGACATCTTTGCAGAAATTAAAGTTAGCATTTCCTGACTCTATTGGGTTAAGTTTTGAGATCTTATTTTGCTAAGCTGTGTTTGCAGTTCCCTTTATGTGTATTTAAGAAAGGATCAGAAAAATACAAATTATCAGATTTTTCTCCAAGAGACTTGACAGGGGATTTAATCACTGATGAATGTGCAAGTGTTATGGGGGTTATTGGTTTTCTTCCAATACCTTCAAGATCTTCCTAAGTCTCTACACACATGTCCAGAAACCATTTCCACTCCATCTTTTTATATAAATGACAGCTTAGCAGAGAACTGGGAAATGTTCTGTCATCCTGCTTCCTGAGGATGCACATCAAACAACATAGTTTTTCTGTTTAAAATCTATTTCTCAGATTTCAGAATTAAAAACATCTGGGTTTCCCATCTCAAATTATGACATCTTGAAACTATTCTGCAATAAATGAAAGATCATTTTTTCACTTCTGAATATTCTGACCAAGGCTGGTAAGCAATTTTACAGTCATTGGAAAAAAAACATTACCAAGTGTAAAAATAAAAAATAAAAATGGAATTTTTTGTTAAGTCAAAATATTTTTCAGCATCAATACATAACACTAATTTCAGTAATGCTTCCAGAAAAGGTCAGCCATCTCTGTGTAATTGGGATATTTATGCCCAGGGCACAGGACTGGTACCAGTAAATCCATGTCCTGTTTCTCATTTACTATTACTGACCTTCCACATGTCAATCACTCTGTGGAACAGTGATGCCAACTTGCAAAAG
>JBCJKH010070443.1:0-30954 GCA_039877255.1 Loriculus beryllinus
AGATACAAACAAGATCATTCACTAAATCTTACTTCTGTAGTCATTTTAGATGTACCAGGACAAATCTTCAAGCACTGTACACATACTGGCTAATTAATCACCCTAGCACTGTTGCAAAATTATCTTCATTTTCTCTTATCTGAACATTTTATCTTTTTTTTTCCTAATTAAAAGAAAACAAAGCAAAAACCAACACCCTCCCCAAAACCCAACAATCAACAAGGAAACCCCAAAAAACAAGCCACCACCAAACCCCAAAACCTATCAGAGAATACTTCAATTTTGCGCAAGCAAAATGTTGATATTCTGTTTTATTTAGCATCTGGGACCTCAGAGTACAGTACTTCATTGAAATAATTTATTTGCATACAGCATATAAATTAAGCCAGTCTGGTATTCTGAGTTTCTCCAAACAGTTTCTTCAGAAATCAGAGAAACAAGTTGATGTTAAATTGGTAGCACAAGCAAGAAGTCTGTTCATGTCCCAGATCTGAGTAGCTGAATGAAATCTGTCTGGTTTTACATGAAGGAGCTGAACAAAGTTTTAAGGTAATAATTACAAGACTTCAGCTGTTTCTTGAAGAAAAGAATCTTTTGAATTTAAGCTGGCATAAACCATTTCATGTCAAGTAAAACTAAATAAATCAGCATTGTCAAACATATGTTTTTATAATTTAGATTTTAGATGTACACGGACAAGTAATATGCTAGCATGTGATTTTAGTGGTTCATAGAGAATTACACTAAGGGAGGTTTCAGCCACTGCCAAAAACACAGAGCATTGTAAGAAAGAATAATTAATGTGCAATTTATAATGTAGCTTTGGACTGAAGAGGAAGCATCATTTAAAATTCTGTAACTGGACAGAGGGTTAAAGGATGTCTTCACATTGCATTATGTGCATTATCCCAAGCCTACATATAATTAGGGTAGAGCCTGTCTAGTTTATAAGGAAAAGTACATATCTCTGCTTATTGGAGACATCATTAAATACTTTCTTGAAGATAACATGACAGTACTTAAGGCATTTAGCTCTTTACATGATCAATGTAATTTATGTAGTACCAAACAGAATTCCATCAAGAGAAATTTTATTTAGTTGTCTTGATAATTCATTTGAGAAAAGCCCATATACTGCCCTAAGACAGATCTCATGAAAACATATAAATACTTCAAAATGAATTGGTATAAGAAAACAGATTTGTTTTTTTTTTTTTTTGTTTATTTAGGAGAGGTATGAGAATATTCCGCGACTCCTGTAGTTTATAAGTTCTTAAAAGTATACTTTCTTAATAGTGATCAATCTATACACTCCAGTGGACTAAGCGATCAGAAATAAAATGTCTGCTCTTTCTATAGAGTAACTAAGCAAGAAATTATCTTTCCCTGAAGCCCTCTGCTTCCAAAATTACTCACAGTAATAAACTCATAATTTATTAATAATTGTCAACTTGAGTTATATATTTGTTGTAGGAGTTGTAGGTCACTCAGGACTGCTATAAAAGCTCTGAAGATTATTCCCCCACTGCCAAGGAAAAAATCCCACAGTCATTATCCTTACTATCCACTAGGCAGTTTTTTTAAGCCTTTGGGGAGAATGTCCTTTGCGCAACATAGTAGTCTCTGTTTACCCTCTGTTAGCCTCCTATTTGTAGGAGTGTTAGTCCTCTGTTTTGGTGGTTCCTTTAAAACTTCATGCCTCAACTTGAGGATAAAGAGTTCTTTTCTGCCAACATTATAGAGTACAACATAGGCCCTTCACATTAAAGAAACTCCACCTTATTCCCTCCTTGACCTTTAAAATACATACTTGCTAAAGCTTTGACTGAAATCTATAGGTTTATTCTGCAGGTCAGATTTGCAAGGCAACCTGGCAGTGTTTCTGTAAATGTTTTCATTGTAATGCTGCTTATTAATTCAGAGTGCATACATGGTTCTGTGGGTTTGGTTTAGGAAATTGCTGCAGTATGGTGCAGTGGTACATCAGTTCACTGCCAACTTTTGGCATTGATCCCAAGAGCTGAATCTTATCGCAGCCAAGTTTTGCAGTACTTGTAAGCCCTACTGTGTAAAGGACTTGAGAAAATGAACTGGTCTCTTACTGTAGATCTTAAGGACATTATAATAGAATAATGTAGAAATATAATCATGTACAGTGAGGTATAAATGGCAGATTGTATAATCCTACTGTACAAAAAATGCGTCACAATAAGCAGAGAGAATGTGTTTAGAGTGCTATGGAACCAAGTTATTACAACAAGATCAATTAGTAGTGATTGACCTCAAAGACCTATTTAAATTACTTCAGTAGGAAGCGTTAGTATCTTGGGTACAGCCTCTAGGAAATGTGCTATATTAGCTGTAACTTTCACAGACTTTCAGTAACAGAACAGATAATTTGCTGAGTATGTTATAAAAGACTGCATATCTTAAAGCAAAATAATTAAATAGAATATTAACCTTAACAAATTTCAGTTTTAGAAACAGCACTAGAAATTGTTTTGAGTCTAAAACCATACCCCTTCCTCTAAAATTTTTTAAATACTTTAATTTCTCATTTCTGTTGTTTAAAAACTCTTATTTGCATGACTGCAGTTGTAGAACATGAGGGAGGCCAATACTACAAAATTTGCAGATAAAAAAAGACAGACACACTGAAATACAGAGAACTTTCCTTTTGGTACTTCCTGTTGCAATAGTCTCAGCTATTTTTGTTATAGATAGTTCAGAATTAACTTCTCAAGTTGCCTGTAATGTGTGATAAGAGACAGAAGTAACAACATTTTGATGTACGTGTAGTTGCCCTATATAACACCTTTGTGGTCCAGTTTAACCAGGTTTTTGACAACTGTTCTATCCTATTGCAAGACTAGCAAGGGACTGATGTGGGAGGATGGTGGAAAAGAAGCTTAAAAGGGTTCGACAGAGCTATGAAACCAGTTGGGAAAGTTTTCTGGTCATTAGTGAGAATTTCTGTCTCAGCTGCATAGTCTTGCTGCAGGTCACCTCAGACATCGTCGAACACATCTGCAAATACTGAAATGGTGGCTATAACTAGATCCTGCCATTGCTTAGTCACTTCCTCTAGTCAGTCAAGGCAACACCTATGCTCTAAAAAAGACTTATTAGACCCCTAGTCCTTGCCCATGCTCACTCAGGGCTGGGAGAAATCCTAGTGTTACTCAGCTAAGCAGAGCAGTATGCTCTGGAAGCTTTTGAATCCTGTAGCTCTGTGTGCTACAGTGCCTCCAGTACTTCAGCAGGTGCAGAAGTGGTTGCCAGACTAGGATTCTGAGAAACCAGTTATGTCACACTGGAGTAGCCCTAAACAATGCCATTGTCAAACAATTTACATGGTGGTAATTGCATGATTATTCACAAAGCACTTGGAATATTAATGGTATCACTTACTCTAGGTGAAGTTTCTTCATGATTTTATCCAGTTTGTGCTGTGTTTCTCTGAACTGGAATGGTTGCATTACCCTTCTTCAGAGATAATCTTTGTAGAGTCTTGTCTAAATCCTAAGAAAGAGGGAAAAAAGAAATATTCCAAATTAAGACATAATTCTTACTATGAAGTATTTAACTGCTAATCAAAAAGGGAACTATGTATGGAAAACTTAGATTAAAAGTAGCATTGCAAGTAAAAGCAACCTAATTTCATCTGCCAAACTACTTTATCACATCAGTTTATTTTTTGTATCATAATTAGATTCTGATTGGTTTGATGAGGATACTTGGTAGTTGTCCTGGTTTAAACCCAGTCAGTAGCCATGCAGCCACTTGCTCACTAATGTATATATAACATGTACATTCTCTATGCCTCAAATGTATATACTTATGCTTTAACCACATTGCCATATGCTTTTACCTAATATTAATACACATAGGGTTTTGATTCAGCAGAGGTGTATATAAGCTTATGTGTGGTTTTACTATCAAAAGATTGAATTGATTTGTGAGTTTTGCGCCAAAAATAAAGAATCAGTAACATAGAAGTTCTGTTGTCATTAATGTAGTGGGTGAAAATCCCTTTACAGGTCATTTTGCTTCTTATTTAAATTCCAAATGCAACTTTATAAGACATTGTAATCTGAGAAATGGATGCTGTTCGAAAAAATGCAATGTTAAGAGAAATGCATCTCAGTAATGTCTTACAATGAACACACACCTTTTTATTTAATCAAGTGGATTGTTTTTATTTCTTTTGATACTTCTGTGTGTAAGAAAAACACTATTACACATTTTGTGGAAGAAATAAGATGTTACAGCATTTGCAGTGGCACATTGTAAGTACTGAAGAAGATATATATGAAAATTTAACAATATAGAAACCTACCCTCCCTTCAAGCTCTATTCCTCTGTTCTTGGTGCTGGTAGGCTGAAATTCATCTTACGACATACGTAGAGCTGTTTTGTTTTGAGACTTTTCATTCTGGTGATCAAAGGTCAAAACCATCACTATTCTAAACAGTCCTTGACATTGCCAGTATGATTTTGTTCTTGAAATTGTGCCCTTTCCTGTCAGTCTTTCATGGCTGTATTGTTTTCTGTGGCCCTATCTTTTTCAAGATACCTTCCCAAGGACTTTCTTTTCCTGTAGGAGTCTGTATGGTTCTGTCCATTGTTCTGGCTTCTTACCCTTTGTCTCAGTAATGTTAAACACAAATTCAGTTGCCCTCTCCAGACTAAGAATTTACACTTGCACCTCTATTTCAGATGTTGTGTTCTGTTCAAGATTTTCTATCCTTTCTCAATACTCCTGAAACAAACATCAAAACAACACACCTCTAAAACAGAAGTCTTTAAAATCTGTACTCCTGTTCCTTCACTGGTCGTTGTAGACATCATCATATTTTTACCTATAACTCATGCCTGCAAACAGCATATCCCTTTTTATGTGCCTTCTTAAATGTAGCATATTCTCCTATATCATATCCACATAAGTAAACTTCTTTTATAAATTCTAATTAAGTCATGTCTGATTTCTGTAATGCTTTCTCTGATATCAGTGAATGTAATTTCTCTCTTCTTACATCCACTCAAGCTATCACTACAAAGATTATTTTCTCACATCTGTGGTGTGACCACATCACCTATTCTTTTGTCAGCACTGCATCTTTTTCCATAATAATAATAATAATAATAATAATAATAATAATAATAATGATTAAAAAACCAATTTGGTTGTTCAAATGAAAACCTTTAAAGTTCTTCCTCCCTCTTTTATTTACGACTCAACAACCAACTAGTGAGGTGGAGCTTTATTACTTATTTGTTAGATTTTCTAGTCGGCATGTTAAACAATGCTGGCTTTTGCCTATTGGAGGTATTATGAAACAATCGAAATTATTTTTCCTGGAAATTAATTATGAAAATTTTATTTTATTGTATTACCTCCCCTCCCCCCCCAAAAAAAAAAAAAATTAAAAAAAATAAAAGCCAGAGGCAACTGTAGTGCTGATAGTGATTGACAGTGATTGACCAAATATTGCTGTCTTTTATGTTCTCCTTTGCAGGAGTCTATTGGTTTTTACTTTGTAACTGAACTATGAGCTTCTTAGGATGTGGAAAAATCTTACTCTTTTACATTTGACTCTCCACTGCGGCTACTATGTCTAGCACTTCGTAATATGAACAGCAAACCGTACTAGACTCAGTTAATTTTCTGTGACTTAGCATACATGCCAGCACAGGAAGGAGGAATGTGTTGATTTCCCACCTTTCTCAGGGGAGAAGAAGGTATGATATAGCTCTTTACCAAATCCATTTCAGGTCATTCTTCTCAGTTTCTATTATACTAATAATTTCTTTTATCCAATACGATAAAAGGCAATTTAAATTTAACTTGTATCTTTCCCCAGTAAGAATTAGTAAAAATCTTTACAGAGTATAGGAAATGATCCCAGTTCCTCTAGAAGGCAGCGCAAATTAATTCCTTTTAGATAATACACAGATAAGGTATAAAATAAACAGTAAGTAATTGGATTCTACTGCAAATTTTCAGCTTCTTTATGCATGTCATGCACATTGCCTTAACCTGTTTAAAATTTGCAGGTATGATCTTTGGGGAGATGAATGAGAACTTCAGTCTTCAGAAGTTAGTCAAGGCTTTCATTAGGAACATGGAAAGGAAATAAGTTGTGCATAGAAGAGAGCCTGTGTTTCCTGGTGTGAGACACCTTGCTTATTCTAAGTCTTAACAAGTGAGATAGTTTCAGATTATCTGAAACTTCCAAATTTTTTTACTAAAATTTTTACTTTTTCTCAAATTTCCTCCCAGATATTACTCCAACTTTATTTATTACTTTTCTAAGGTCATGACATCTACCTTACTTATAGGGCTAGGAGATTTCCTGCCATTGTTCAGAAAAGGTTGATTTCTGTATGATTTCAATGTAAGGAGTATTCACAGGTGACACATCTATGTCAAATTCAAGCAATTCAATCACAAATTGAAAGATTTTGGTATTGTCTGTACTTGAACAGATGGTACCCTTATTCATTTTGTGTCCATAAATTACTACTATGCTTAAAATAATTTATTCATTCCTTAGGACTGTAGCCAATAGCTTACTATCCAGCTACATGAGATTTCACATCCATCAGCTCCAACGGTGATATGAAAGCAAAACTCAGCTCTTGGAACATTATGTTCATTTTGTGACGCTTCTGGGAGGACTTCAGGCCTCTGAATCAATGGATGAATACTCATTTCTTTCATTTGTGAAATAATACTATGGAGGATCATCTTACCATAAAAACTCAAGCATGATTCAATACGTATTACCAACATAAATTAAAATGAAGCTACACTTGTGGAAAAACAGTACAATAGAAATTGCTCAAGGCAACTTCATACATATTTGTTGTAATTTCAAGTAACTTACTGCTAGTATAATTTTCTGATTTTTTAAAGTTCCTATAAAGCTGAGGATACATTTGAAAAAAATTACTGTGTACTTTGGTTTTTCCTGTTCTTGGGTACATTTTATGCTCAGCTGTTTGGACAAATTTCAGCTAAGGTGTGAAAACACAGTCAAAGAATGAGAAAATGCTGTTGAAGGATGACCGTAGAGTAACACTAAAGCCTTTCAAATCTTACAGGTACAGGATTTATAAGCATACAGAAATAGAGGTGCCCTGAGGCCAACACACAGTCAACAGACCCATGAAAAATCAGAGTCTACTAATTGTATAAACCCTGTGAAAAAAGAAGCATGTTGATACCCTTTAAGTCTCTATCCCTTGTCTACCCTAGCTTATCCTAATACATGCATTTTCTTCTATAGGGAATCCCTTGTCTGCCCTTCACTTTGATTACTTTGATCTTTCTGTACATCAGTTGAGCTCCAGAGAGGTGTGTCCAGCCAGGTCACAGCCTGCGCTGCGAGGTCCTCACTGCTTGTGTGCAGACTGATCCTTAGTCTGAGCTGGTTGGTTGTTACTAGTCGGAGTCTGTTGCAACAGATTTGGTCTGGCTTTTCTGTGGATGTTAAATGGTTGTGTGATGGACCCATGTTCTTTTGACTATTGGGTTAAATTAGATAACAATATGTTGATTTTGTTGGTTTTCTTTGGGGGGTGGGCATGACCGTCTATAAACCTTACCTTGCTTAAAAATGGGCAAACACTAGGTTTTTTGATACGGACATGTTACATGAGGTCCAAAAGCCCACTGAGTAACCTTATGCCAGGAATTGTCAAAACATAATTGGAATAGCTGTTCTTAATACAAAAATACTTTTACTTACGGACTTTCACAGTTTTACTCTGTTTTAAAAACTTTGCCCCAATCTGTAACTGTCCATATTTCTTCACTAAACAGTCGTTCTCCATATCAAGAATAAATCAAGCATAGCAGCAATATCTCCTTCCTCTAGCCACCTCTCCTTCTCCTGTTTGGTTCAGGTGCAGCAAAACAAGAGACACTGCAATATAGCTGACCCTGGATCCACTTGCTCCGGGAATGCTGAGCTTGGCCATTCCAGCTGCTATAAACCAGGCTACCAACAGGCTCAGTTTTCAATGTCACTTTCAGTCCCTGTCTCTGCTGATTTCTTTGCAGAATAATTTCCTAAAAGTGCTCTGAATTCTTATAAACTCTCTCTGGATACAGAGAAATCAATTTCAATATCCTATTCTGATATTACTTATTTTATTTCAAAATATTATAAATTTAAATACTGTAAATAATATGTTTTTATTTAATCCATTGGGGTTTTTTAACAAATATGTACATGTGTACTTCAGATCTGGCATATACTTGCCTAGATAACACTTGACTGAAATTAAACTAAATTTTTCTCCAATAAGCATGCTTTAAGAAAACTGCATAATGAAACAGGAAATCATCTTAGGTTTTAAAGAGTATTTTTTAAATTTAGTTATGCTTTAATTTTTCCACTCTGGAATTAAAAGTTGTAATACAGTTTTTCTAGGCAGCTGGAGGCATCTGAAGTCTCTGATGTTATTTGGCATCAGGAATGGAGATTATTACATTCTCAACAATAGGATTCAATTACACCTATTAGCTTAATATAAGGAGTACTTTTGATAAGAGAAGTCCATTGCGGGGAGGAGAAGAGCAGCAACAACTATCCTCCAGGAGGCTTTGCACACTGCCCCAAGCCCCTATCTTGCTAAATGGTCTTTCACAAACTTACCTGAGCATCAAGTCTTTCTATACTATGTTTCAACTGAACAGTGATGATGGCAGTGGAACATTTCGAATCCCATGACCAAACAATGTTTTAACTACACTCCAGTCAGTATATACCAGAATAATAGTTTTATCCTGCTTAGTTCATCATCTCTGATCTGGCTTTACTGCAGTGTTTACCCACTGATCTTGAATTGTGTGAACTCTGTTTCTGTCCAAGAGAAGCTATGAATTTTACTCACAGATAACCATGAGTGTTACATATTCTGTTGATAATGATTACTCTGAAGAGAAAGGCAGGTAATACCATGTCTCTCTTCACAAGGGAAATACTTCTATGAACATGTTCTGAAGTGAATGGTAAGCCTTAGTGCTCAACTTGAGATAGTCTGGTGCTCTGCTATTAAGCCATCTGATTAGCTGGGACTCTTAGCTGCTTGTGGGAGCACACTAAAAGTAAAATGCCTTTCTTGTACTCTGTTTGGTGGCAAAAAGCTGTGGCCAGCAACAGCAGTTCTTCCTCCAAACAGTTGATGCTTGTGTGCATCACAAAATTTACATGCTGAACTGCAGGGATACAGTTCCACGCTACGTATAATAGACCTTTGTTTTTGCTGATCATCTAAAGAAGGAAATGGAGAAACATGCATTGTTTCTGAGGCTTTGACACACTGAAAGTGAAAGAGTAAGGAGGTCTTGTTTTAGTGAAGATGATGGTTGTTAGGGAGGGAGGAGAAAATTAAATCAGAGTTTTCCCATTTAAAAGTGTTGTTAGTCTTGGATAGAATTCCCTGTCTTTTCTTTTTTCTGCTGCAGTTGCAATCCAAATATTCTCCAGCATATGCACAGGAACTACTCCAAGGAGAACAAAAAATACCAATCTGAAATAGCCAGCCCAATCAAAGTTTTATAGACTAAAGAAACACTGGCAGTATAATTTATTTTAATGGACATATTAAGCTTTCACCATCTGTTCTGCCCCTAATTATGAATGCCAAAAGAACATGTTTCACAGTTAAATGAGTAAAAAGACATTATTCATGCACTTACATGTTACTTCTACACTAACACTTCTGCAATGTTCTCATACTTCCTACGCAATTCAGGGCAAGCTGCTTACATCTGAAATTGAACTTCTTGGTAGAAAGTATTTTTCAATAACTGTTTCAATGGGAGAGTGTTTAATGTAAAAGGTATTTTTAAAGAAAAGTAACTGAAAGAATGAAAGCCTGTTGTATTGGTAACAGCTTCTTGAAGGCATGTATTTGTATTTGATATTAAAACCAAATTTTTCATGTGGTTGTCAAAATCAAAACTAAGCACAATTACTCAGGTGCTCAGTGTTTAACAAATATTGTGCTTTTAAGCATCTTTTTTTTGTCACAAGGTGAACATTTTTTTTACAAAATAAATTTGAAGAAGCTATGAAATTACCAGTTAAGTCACAGAAATATCTGCCAGCCATTTTGCTTTTATCTCTAATCCTGTATTGAATGTGTTCTGTACTTACATAAAATCTCATTACTTCAGGGAAAAATTAAACATAGATGTAATAAAATTAAAAAGCATTAAAAATAAATTTATATGAAGTACTCATACTTTGCTGAATTGATCTAACAGGGGGTGTCTAACTTGCAGTGGAGGAATAAAGTTGGTAATGGATTAGAATCTAGACCTTTGAACTGGTTCTTGGTATATACATATGACTTTAGAGAAAGGAGGAAGAAATAGAGAAACCAAGTCATATAATGACTTGTTAAAACAGATTTTGGAAAGTGTATTTTTCTCTATTTTCATGCATTTTGCTCCCGTTGCCTGTCTAGATGTTGTGTATGTTCCGTGTGTGTGTATACTTTAGAATTTTATCCTGTAGATGTATTGACTGTATGACACAAGAGAGAACCCTGAACTGTTCTTCCTGCATGAGACAGCTCTGCACCTTGGTCAGCTGTAAGGCTTTGCTAGCTGGCACTGTGTTCAACACACAAGATAGTGTTAGCATTATGTAAACTAGTATGATATTAAATACCACATGACATCTGATATTGCAGATTTTGCCATCCTTTATCATGTATTTAAGGAAAATAAGATAAATTGTCCCTTTCAGTCTTCATAAATCATGCCTTGTTTTGGTCTAGCAATTTAGTGCTTAATATATACCATGTAAAGACATCAGCTTGACAGGAAATGGCAGGAAATGTCCTTGAAAATAATGTAGACTTTGAAATAAATGTAACCTATTTGTTTCTGCAAACAATCTGACATGACATCCTAGCCTGCTTAAGTTCAGAAAGACTTCCATTCTAGACTTATGCAGACTTTTTGATTGTAGGAAACGAGACTTTAAGCTTGTTGAATGTATTTTTTCCCCTCCTTTTGCTAAAACTTGATCTATTCTGAAGTTGAAACTTTATTCTGTAGCTGTTGACAATGCCTATTATCTAAGAAGAAAGAAAGGATAATGCATTCATTTTTCACTTTCATGTATGCTTATGCATGGATATATGCGTGTGAGAATATGTCTCAGTGGGCATACAGGAAACTATCCAAAAAGAATCCTATGTATGTGAGTACATCTGACATCAAAAAGTATATTGGAAAAGGAATCCAGTGTCAATTGAAGTCAATGGAATAACATTCTCCAGTACCAACAAGGGCTGAATTAGGCCTCAAGTAAATCTTAGGTGAACTAATGCACGTATACCTTTTTCTTTCCTCCTCATATACACAAAAATATTAATATTTTCAGTGGAGAAAGCTCCTTCCCAGTGAGTACACTGAATGCAGAAGTCTAGGTTCCTCTAAATTTTGGCACAGTATAGGTCCCTACCTTTTGGTATAGAATTTTGGGGTTTGTGAAAAACCTATTCTATATGTTCCTCAGTTGTATGAAACTTTCTTTTCCTTGCGTCCTCAGTAATGTAAACTCCCAACCCATACATGTAACCCCATAAGTCTGAAAACTGTGCATTTTTTCAAAGGATCACAGAATGGTTTAGGTAAGAAGGGACCCTAAAGTTTATCCAGCTGCAGCCCCGTACCATGGGCAGGGGCACCTTCCACTAGACTGGCTTGCTCGAAGCCACATGCTACCTGGCCTTGAACACTGCAGTGCCTTAGCACCCTCACAGGGAAGAGCTTCTTCCTAATGTCTAATCTGAATCTCCCTGCTGTCAGTTTAAAGCCATTCCTGCTTATCTTGTCACTACAGACCCTTGTGAATCCTTTCTCATATAGATATGGGCAGAAACAGCTGGTCAGAGACTGTAGTTTGCTTGCCATCAGTTTTCTTTGTATTCCTGTTGGTTGTTTTAATTTTAACTGAGGGGAGAGGTTTTAATGATGAGATGAAAGTAAGTAGTTTAGAAGCAGTAGAAATTACTTGTCTATTCTAACTCTCCCTACCTGAAAAACTTCCTTTTTCTTATAGCACCATATAAAATTTCCTGGTTTCACAATGCAGTTATTTTTTTTCCTTAGTGTGACTTGGTATTAATTACATTGAATTCTATGCACATTATTTTGAAAAGGAAAAAGGAGATTGATAGACAAAAAGTTGAATAAGAAATTTAAAGGTTGAATTTTGTTCTCAGTTTTGTTGAAGACCCTGTATGTATGTCTTCATATACATGAGTACATGTAGAAATAAGTTCTTGGGTTATTTGTATAAAATATGAATACTGAGAAGAGGAATTGTTTTCTGAAGTATCTCTTGTATTTATGCTGGCAATTATAAACCTGCTTAAATGAGACCTGTAATATGAAGGCTTGGGAAAACACGTTAACGTATATCCAGATCCAGTACAACTATGAAGCAAAATCCCTTCTAAGATGGAACAGTACTTGGATCATCTTTCATTTCCTACTTTTCATTGTCCTCAATGATCTGGAGCTCCTTAATTCTCCTGGAGACACTATGCTGTATTCTTTTTTTTTCTGTGCACTCTTTTTAATTATAACAGTCATTAGGAAAAACAATGTCTGCTACATGAGCAGGTCAATTTGCTAGTCACATAATTTTAAACTGACTGTTGTTCAAACATAACCTAATTTACCTTGTGTGTTTTTGTTCCGTCAGTTCATACATAATGTTGTAGGTATCTGATGCAGATTGTTAGCAATGGTAAAAATTAAATGTTAGTAGGAGGAGATACTGCCTTAAAATAATTACTAAGGACAGGTTTTTCTCTGGTGTGCTTTTATACTGATTTTCTGAAGTCAATGATTCTACATTCTGTCATATGACCTAAAGACATGGCTGAGATTTTCAGGCAGAAAGTGATCTGGAAATGTAGGTTATTCAGGACAGCCTGTTATTACCAGCATGCCTGCAGTCATTTTGAGCCCACATTGCTGGTGTTGGGCTGAGACACCTACAGCATTGCTACTGTAACCTCTCCTCAGCTTTGCAGTGTCAGTGTGAAGAAATTCTTTTGATGTGGAAAAAATAGGTAGAAGGCATTCAGTGTGTGCTTAGCACCATTTGTGACTGTAACATTTAAAGTGATACCATGGCAGCCTATAGATGCAAAAAATACTTTTCCCTTCTCTCCTCCAAAGAGTGTTTCCTCAATAGGACTAAGACAACACTTAGAGATGACTGCAATGAATAAAGGAGCTGCTTTGATTTAGTTGGGGTTGGTTTTTGGTTGTTGTGTCCTCCCCATCTCTCTCACCCCACCCCCATCCCCCCCATTTAACAAATCCTTGACTGCTAGCATACATTTTTCTGTAATTTGAATTAACTAGCCTCATAGCTGCAAGTTCATGAGCTAGATGAAAACAAGCCCTTTCTCCTACCTCCTAAAATAAGTACTTTTCCACTTTCAGCTTTTCTGTTCTCACATGTTTTCAAGTAGCCCTTGCAAATAATGAAAACTTAAAAAATGGAAAACAAAGTGCTACTCTCAGAAATGCTTGTGGCTGCCACCCAACCTGTGCAAGACCAAGGACCATGACTACAGCTGGTTAAAATTGGCCAGGAAGAATCTCAGAACCAAATGCTATTAGGACATACACCAAGTGGTGAAGTGCCTCCTTTCCTAGATGTTACTGTCTCCTGGTTGGCATTACAGAAATAAGACTCAATTAAACCACTTTATCTGTAGTACAGTATAGCAGTATAGCACAAGACTTAAATATATTATGCACATGTTCTGCATGAACTTAAAAAAAAAGGCTTTTACAGATATGAGTTAAAGGAATGAAGACATGAAAGCAGGTTGGTAGTTTTTTTTTTCTTTTTTTTTTTTTTAATTAACACTGAAGGAAAATTATCTTTCCATTAATTTATTTGTAGATAGCATTCAAATTAAAGGCATTTATATTTGCATCAGTAAAACAAATTAAGGATATCCTAACTAAATATTAAAACTGAGTTAATGCAGAGGCGTAGTACAATATTCTTAACATTTTAGAAGCTGGAAATGCTTCTGAGAATGAACATCAAGATTTAGGATGGGTTTGGAAGCAAAATAATCAGGGCTCTTTTAAATAGCTAGCATAGCTCACAGACAAAGTATAGGGCCTTTTAATATTTTTTATTTAATATATTAAATATTAGTGCATTTTTATATAATCATAATATATTTTTAGTTAACATAATTTAGCTATACATTGTTTCAAATTACTGGTTACTTCTGTATGCAGGTAGTTTAATATTATGTTAAGATTAATAACAGTATTTATTGTTTATTGAAGACCAACACCTATCAGTTAGGATCAGAATTTTTTACCTGGTGATAAGCTCTTTTAATTCTGCCCCACCCTCAAAGTCCTCACCAATAAAAAAAATGCCCCGAACCCCTTTGTTTTCCACATTGCTTGGCAAATGGGGTAAAAGAATCAGTATTGATTTATTTCCACTTGGTATTGGAATAATTACACCTATGAGATATAATGGGCAACTGGATAGCTAAGCTTTGATTTAATTTGCTCCTCCAACTCTTACTTGCTCCCCAAAATATGTTCAATCTGGGTATGGATTCTCTGTTCATTTTTTACAAATAATTGTTCTCTTTTATAGAGTTGAATAATCATCTTGTATAAAACCTGATCACATGAAAGCTAAATAGTGATTTCTAGATTTGGTTTTGATTTTTTTTTTTTTTTTTTAGCATTAATAATTTTAACATTATTTCTTATTGTACTTTACAAAGCAGGTGAGAAATTCTGTCCTTTTCTTCAGAAAAAATAGCAAAAAGGCTTGGGAAGTCTACTGGAATGTGATGCATCTTATTTAATTTTTTATTTGTATTATGTTGGATGGTTGACTTCATAGATAAATTGTGCAAGACATCTGATTCCCACATAGTATTCTATGTTGTTCTTTCAATGCAGACTACTAGTGCACAAATTAAAACACTGTGTGTGAACAACAATATATTCAATATACATCCATAGTAATTCCTGACAGTTTTCCGACTACACTGCAGATAACTAAGCAAGGAGTTACAAAAGTGGCTTAGCGTGGGAGCTGCTGGAGCTAAATGCTAATGCTTCAGCTCTTCCTTCAACTCTTCCCTTACCCTGGGTGTCCTCAGCTTATGGCGACATAGGCATGCGCTCATGCACAGAGACCATGACTATAAAAATTGAAAAAGTAGGATTCCCATAATCAAATTGAGAAACAAAATTAAACTGGAAGTGCATTTTTTCTCTCCAGTGATAGTTCAAAGAGGGTCACAGTAGTGGTATGTGTTTATGGATATTTTCTAAATCCAAGTACATGGAAATTTGCTTCTATGGCTAAGATGTTAAACTGGAATTTCAGTTGAATCTTAAATATTTCTAATTTATTTTTGATTTCTTTTTTTATTTTTTTAGATGCATGTGTGAATTTTATTCAGCCGTTCATGTTCTGAGAATACTTCTATGTGTTTTATTTAGCCAGTGAAATTCTAATTTCTCTTCACCAGAATCTATGGGAGTGTTTACGACTAAGCAGGACTGACATTCTGAGCAAGATTACCAGTGAAAGTAGATAGAGTAAAAATCAGGATATTTGGATAAAGGTTTGGAAAATATTTGGAAAATATTAACAGAAAAGCTTGATAGCTAATTAAAAAAACCCCAGCTTAAAGTAATCAAGTTGATTCTTTTTTCCTTCTGCCAAGTTTGTTGTTTTTTATGTGCAAGTGTTTACCCCCTGACTGTGATACTCTCTTCTTAGCAGCTGTATGAAAGGCCAAGCAGAAATTGTATCTTTGGAAATATTGAAATTAGATAGACCCAAGGCTTCAAAGGTAAACTAAACACGCTGGAGAAATTAGTTTTGTTACTCTTTTTTGGTTACAATATTCTTGCAGGGTGGTAGTTGTAATACCTATATATATAATTCTTTTTATAAGTTGAAATCCTTCTAAATAATTTGATAAAAACATTAAAATAAAGACAGTTTCTTTGTGAAAGCTGAGTTGTAACATTTCTTTCAGGTATTCCTATCTCTCAGGAACAGACAGCATACCCTGAACACATTTGCTGCTTTGCCATTTAAGATAAATGAATTAGTAAACACATTTTCTGAGTCAGGAGCAAATTTTATCCATTGGAACAACACTCTATAAATTCATAGATGCATTATAGATGAATGCCTCTGATTCCTAAGCTAAGCATCCAGGCAAAAGATAGTCAAGATGTGCAACAGCTGTGATTTAGTTTGAGCCAACAAATCTCATTATCTTTGTGTTACCAAATGTTAAATCATTGGCTTGAGGCCTGTTTCGAATAGCATTCACAGCTTAATCATGAGGAAAGGAAAAAGATGATCCTTATTTTGAAGAATTATATATTATATTTTGCGACAGAGACATAACTTTAGCATTTTGGACAATGGTTGAAATTACAAGAAACCAAAGCACAAAAAAAGGTAGATGTGTGATAGAAAGAGATGTGGAAATCTGAAATTTAAAAACATCTAGTCTGTAACACAGATTACCAATGCACTGTTCTTAAGCAAGAAAGATATGGTATAGTTTTCATAATCTCAACACTTAACAGAGTTCAGTTATTTCGCAGTGAGACCCACTTGTATGGCTTGATAATGAAGTTGAAAATAACAGGAATGGAATGAAGGATGAGGGAAGTTTTAAAATATGCTGGTAAAAAATAGAATAAACGGGAGACTGCTAAAATTGCGTTTTATCTTTACAATGTGGAGCAAATGTACTCCCTTTTCAAAGTCATTAATTCAGAGAAGAAAATGTGAATATGAGAAAGGATTTGCACTGAGATTTAGATTCATGTGTCATATGTTGATGGAATGAAATTACAGTGCTTTTGAAACACTCATGATGCAGTAGCCTGGAGACTGAAGTACCTGAGGCTTCCACAATGTAGATTTAGTACGAGCACTTGAAATAACCTTATTTTTTTAACTTTTTTAGACAGCAGTCTTCATATATGGAGATAATTGTTTTAAGGTGTAAGATGGAATGCATAGTCAGTGTATGGCAAGCTAACAGTTTTCAGCTTTTCTCCAGAAAAGTCTTCATAGGTTTCTAAGTACTCATACATACTGGTGAGAATAATGCAAACATGAACTTGGGTATCTGTAAGCTAGCAAAGGGTACTGCTATGAAGCTTGAAAAGTTTGTTTTTAAAATAAAATGAAGCCTCCTTATTTTTCTGGTTATGTAGTCAGTCATACTATATAAAAGATGGTTTGCCTGTAACTATGGTAGTAGCTGCAGGACTTCTCCCTGAGCAGCATTTTATTCTTTCTTGGTTGAATAGTTCTTTGAGAGAAGGCTTGTTAGAGAGACATTGGCCATGAAAAAGGACAGGAAATCCCAAATCAGTATAAAAATCTCTTCTATGCTGTGTTTTACAGAGTGACCATAAAGAATTGTTGTAACTGATACTAAATTCTGTTGGGCTTTAATACTTGCTAATGAGATGCTACAGTGCTCTACAGTTCAAGTGCAACACTGTTGAATGTATTTCTGATAAGGTATTAAAACGTAGAAAGCAAGTTATTCTTACAGTTTTTTGTTGTTTGTTTGGCTTTTTTTAATGAATTTCAGAATGATTGCTTTGAGCAGCTTCACTCTGTAAACACCTATTACATTTCTCCTTAGAGACAGCAGAATTTTATGGAACATTTCCTTGTCCAAAAGTGCCTCAGGTTAAAAATTCCATTTTTGATTACTAATTTTCACCAAATTAATATGAGGCGATTTTTGCAGTGACTTTGTCTGGTATGTCCTAATGACAGAGTAAAGTTTTTTGTATTTGGCATTTTTTAATTTTAATGAATATTTCCAGTGATAATTAACTATCCTCCATGGACAAAATCCTCTTTGATCTAAATTGTGGATCTCAGCAGAGAAGAGACCAGATTCTCTGTAGTATTGATTAAAAGAGAGAATTTTGGCGTACATGTTTGGAAAACTGATGCATATGAGCTTTAATTTCCTATCAATCCAAATTTAATTTTTTTTTTTAAATACTCCTAGTAATGATTCCTAAATTTGTGTGAATATGAATCAATATTTAGCATTGATACATACCTCCACATAAATCACCTTAACTTAGCTAAAAGGGTAGGACTATCTTACATCTATTCAATGGCAGAGTTTATTTTATGTGACACGCTGTGCTGGCTTATGAGGAAAAATCATCATGCCCAGTACCCCATATCCCAGATGGTTTGGGAAGACAGGAACGGAGTAATAGCTAGTGAGGCTTCCCCAGAGCTCCCTCTCAGTTTCAATGAGTTTAGGACTATTTTTTTAATTTCTTTTTGCTTAGAACAACTTTTTTTGGAGGGAAGAGACAGGATTCTTGTCAAATTCTCAATTTTTAAAAAAGACTTTGAATGAAACTCAATTAAGTGAGACCTCTTGTACAGAAGAAAGATGCAAGTTTATTCTATTTTAACTAAGAGTCATTTCAAGGTATGTCTTGTTCACTGAGTACTGTCTACTGTAAGGTGAAGTCTGGTCTGCATTTTTAGATGCTGTATTTCGTTATATATTTTCCAACTTATTGCTTGTAACTTAACAGAAATAAGATGTGTGTGACTATGGTGCTAATTTGGGAGCAGAGAAATACAGGAGAAGCTCACAATTTGGGTACTTTAGCCTGAGTTCTCAATGGATGGTAAGTGTGCAATTATTATTTTTTGAAATCTGACAGGCAGCTCCATATGATAAGGATATAGATCTTACACCCTGATGAACTGCTCCTATTCTCAGAATGGAATGCTTTTGTATATGCTTTGCTGTACAAGTGCTGAAATATTATTTCAGGTAAACTGCAATACACAGGTATGAGCCTTAGTTCTGCTGGATATACTGAGGTCCAGTGTTGCTTGAACCAGCTTGAAAGCAATGGGTGTGGTATTTAATAAGTTGGCCTTAGAGGTGGGCCCTGCTGGACCTACAGTAACTTAGTGGAAACAGTTCAAGTAAAGACGTCAAACTATCATTAGTTTTCCCTTTACGCAGCATGTCCTAGTCCCTATAGCCATAGGGAAGGGAGAGCTGACAACAGAAGGTCACACTAATTCATTTTTCAATACCCATTTAAGATGCAGACTTCTTAGTTTAGAATACATATTCTTCATGGGCTCACACACAACAGCAGTATGTATGTCAGGTCACTGTGTGTCTCTAACTCTAATACCATATAATTATTTAAATCATTGTGGTCAGTGGTTTTTTTTTTTTTATAACAATTTATGTGTAAATCTACTGAGCTGTAACAGTATTGTTCAGAGCACATTTAAATTTTACATTCAAAAAACTATTTTAGAAGAAATGGCCTTATTTTCATAAGATGTATGCATACAAATCTTCTGCTGACCTCTTATGGAAAAGCTGATGGCTGTAAAGCTTTCAAGCCATCTTCACTATCTGCTGAAGTGATCGATAGAATATTTATCTTCTAGCTAGTTGTTATAGATTGGAGAGGATTTTACTGGTGTGCAATTTATGCCTTAGAGACAGAGAGAGAAATCTTCCTAATCTTACTTCTCAAACGAGGTGATCATCCACTATGGAGCAGTGTGCCTGAAACAAAACAAGCTGCAAGTGAAAGATTATTTTTTCAAAGGTTGAAAATGCAAAATCCCATAACATAGTTATGGGATTCACTGCTAAGAAAACCTCTGATCAAAATTATCTACTTCTCTTATTAAATTTTTATTTTGTAAAATGTCTCATAGTTTAACCCTGCAATTTGCTTATTCTGCTTAACAAAAGCAGACTCTTATCTTGAATTAACATGATAGTCTTTACCCTTATTTTATTATTTCAAAAGGATTTTTGTTTACTAAAATCAGGTAGCAGCACAAGTGTTTGTATGAGTTTGAAAAAGATAAGGTTCTGCTAATAGAAGGAAAATGCAACCTAATCCTTTGTGTTAATTGAGTGGGAAAGGTGTTGATGGCTTTCAGCAAGATTTTAGATGTTTGTTAGTGGGAAGAATTTCATGCAATTTCCAGAGTACTCTTCTATAGTTTCCCTGCAAATACTACTGCTCAGTGATATCTATTCTTGCCTGTTATTCCACCAGCAAAATCTCCTTTTTTTTTTTTTTTGTTTGTGTTTTGGTTTTTTTTGTGTTGGGTTTTTTTGGGGGTGAGTGGCACAGAGGAGAGTGGGGAGACAAACACCCAGATGTGGTGAATAAACAACCATGCAATAAATCATTTTATACATTTTCAACCATGGTTAATGATTAAATTTTGACCCGTTAGACCTACCTGATTTCAGCTAGCCAGCTCAAAGAATAACTAATATTAAAAGCCTGTAGACTAGTAGCTATACCTAATTGTTATGCCTTAGTAAATGCTTGTGGGAAATGTGTCAATTGTTAATGCCTTCATGTCTAATTTCTGTTGAGGTTTGACTCATTAAATTGATGTCATCAGTCCTTTCCTGTAACCTTTTAAAGAAAATTTCATTTTTTCCTATGATAATGTTAAGTGAGCACCCATAAAACTGTTTGCAGGACTTGAAGGTTAGTAGTAATAAAAAGAAGTCTTTTTGAAATGTTGTTATACACTGAGAATCAAGAGGCTGCAAAATTTGAGTTTAAATGGTTGGGTGTGAACCTGATAGCTAAACCCTGAGTTATTAGAAAGTTAAGCATCTCCTTTCCTTTACAAATGAGGCCTTTCCAACGATCTACCTCAACAGGTAAATTGTAAATTGGCAGTCTGGATATTTCCTCCAGCTATCTGACCATTCATTGAATGGGTGCCCTTGGAATAAGGTTGAGAATATTTGGCTTATTCTTAAATGGTACAGTTTGAAATGGTGTTGTGCTGAATCTCTGGTTTCATTTAAAGTGACCTATTCTGTCCTTCTATTCCCTTCTACAGTATTATTCAAATAGTATATTTTATTTCATTCTGCCTATAACCCAAAATTAGTAGTCATGAAAAGAAAGCAGCAGTTTTGCATGAGGCTGCGGAAATCATGTTGCAATGATTAATTAATTGCCTGTGGTAAGTATTTCCAATTTTATTGTGCTAAAAATTTGAACAGATGCATCATGTAAAAAAATATCAAAGAAACTTTACTTGGTAGATTGTAAACTGAAGCTTAAAATGCTAATCAAGTAAGTTCTGAAACATTAATTGCTTGTACACCATGTATTTTTAAATAAGTTTAAGAATTTCTTTTCCTTCTGAGTAGCAATATTACACAGGAAACTGCAAGCTGAACATACAAAGAATACAAATTAGCAGGAAATAAGACTGCCAGACTTCTGAATAGCCTCCATAGTCAGCAGAAAGGTACCCTGCAAAGCATTTTACAGCTTTGCATAATCCATTCTAGGACAGCCTAAAAATTCTACCAAAGCTCTGGGTGGATTGCAGGTTGTCTCAGAGTAGCCAGAGTGTGTTTTAATTGAATTGGCATATATTCTTTATGTATATAAAGACTATATATACTTTATTGTTCCCTTATTCCTGTATTTCCTTCCCTCATTTCTATACATCCTATACTTTCCCCTTATTCCCAATGAATTAGAAAGTACTTATGATAATCATGAGATTAGTAAAGCTTATATTAAATATGAAATAAATTTTGAAATTGAAGCCTCTGCAGAACTATCAATGGAGTATTTGTGTGCAGGTCAAATACAAGGGATACTTTTTTGATACTTAAAACAGAACTTGGAGCTGGGCAGCCACAAGAACAGGCCATAAGATCCCACTGCCTTAATTTTGGAGGCTCATCTTTGTTAAATAAAAATATTCTGCTTCTGTCCCTCCCTCAGTTTAGAATACCTATAATATATAATATACTTATAACTTATATATACTATATATATAACATATATACTAGTTACCAGTCACCCACAGTGAAAGTTGAATTTAAAACCTCTGTTACTGAGACCAGAGATTTTATGGAACAAGGTAAAGGCACCTTTTGAAAGAGAAATAGCAGCCCTGAAATTGTTGACTTAAAATACCAACCTTTTTTTTTATCTTCCCACCTGCAGAAAAGGTGTAAAACTGTGTCCTTAACGGCTATTTCATGTTGTTTGCTTGTTATCAAAATGACTTTAAAAGAGGAACTCAAGATGAAGCTTTTCATGACAGCTGAAAAGCAAGTAAGAGCTGTTTCACAGCCAATATGAGAGATAAACAAGCATGCTGTCACACCTCCAAGGACAGGCAGCAGAAGTAGTCATGCTGAGAATTGCAGATTTTTAGCTCAGACAAAGCTCCACAATAATTTGGATGAATCAGTCTGGGGTCATGTGTGTGTTTCTTACTTGTAGCAGCATGTAGCTTTATCTACCTATAGCAAGTGAGATACCACAGCTACCCAGATGTCCATGAAAAGTCAGGCAGAAATTTGCTGTTTAGGCAGGAGCAGTATGGTATCATCCTTCTTCACAGCCCACTACTCCAGTCCCAAAGTAGCAGTTTTGCTATTTTCAGTCAAGCATTGCCAGCATGCAGAATCTTTCAGAATAAGGGACCACATGTGACAGCATTCGCAGTGCCCTGATCAAGCACCAAACGAGGTTGGGGGAGGGAAGCAACATCTTTTATCAGATTAGCTGAACTAGCAATAACACAAAAACCATGATAAAAGTTAGAGACTTTTAGGAATTATTCACTGAACATCAGCATTTTCTACCTTATGAACAGAGGGGTTTTTTCTACCCTTGCATTGGAAGTATTATAAATTAGAGTATGTCAAGAGGATGTGTTTCCAGTTGCTCAGTCAACATTCAATATGTGATCCCTCCTGTAAAGATCAGATAGCTTACATCACTTGAGGAGCTATAAATAGCTTTATTTAGGAGCATAATAAATATTTAGAGAAATAAAATTGCATTACCAGTCTATACCTCACTGAAAACATCTTCGCTTATTACAGACAAAAGTTTATGCAGCACTTCCACAACCAGAATGGCATGGTTTCAAATTAAAAAAAATTGAAACTTAAATTTTTAACAGCATAATGAAAGAAACTAAGGTGATTTCAAGACTCTTCCTAAGCATCTGAGATATATCCTTTCACCTTACATTACATCTTGAAAGTTTAGTTGATCAAAGAAAATTCTCATATATCTTTTAATTAGCCCACTTTTATAGTTAAAACACATTGCAGGAGCATCATTCATATTTAAGGTAGCCAAAGTAGTTATGAGATAGATAGCTTGTAAGGAAGTGTTCCTGGTATTTTATGCACTTAATAGTCATATTATGACAAAGATGAAAAAGCACAAAATTCATCTGTAAGCTGTTTGAAATCAGTGGCCTGTGGATAGAATCCAGCTGTTCTGAGACAGAGTTTCAACACAGGGGTCCTAAAAGCGACCAGTGCACCAAGATGACACAGTTTATGTGGACTCAGTGACTAAAAGTAATCATACTGACGCATGAAGCTAGAGGAGTGTTCTTATCCTTGTGACCTGTCAAAAAAGCAAAGATAGGATGACATAAGCAACAAGAGTCAACACTGAGAATAACAAATTATATCTATATTATATGTATTTCTTTGAGTTTCTAAAGCAAAACTTTATCAACAGATTCTTAATCTCAATTTTATACAAGATTTCAAAAAACTGAGGCATATCAAAAAGTCTGAAAACACTTGCAATATTGTATTTATAGTTTGTATATTTATGTATTTCTTTGTATTTTTGTATTTCTTATTGCCCAGGGGCAATTGTACTAGAAAACACGCAAGTACATTGCAGATTGATTACCGTTCCCCAGGATATCTTGGAGTGTAAAATAAGACGACAAACAGATAAAGGGATCTTGGTAACTGAGCTGTTTCTTTGCATGCAGATCTCAGAATACACCACAGATCTATAAGTAAAAACAAGGAAAAGAAAGCACAATAGAAGTGCAAAAAGTACAGAGATGTGTGACTGTAGCAATACATGAAGTGCTTTGATGAAGGTATACCTTGCCTTAAACATATGAGGGATTTCACTGGCTTTGGCTATAATGTTTGGTGGAACTTGATAAAAAAATTGCAAGAGCATGAGAAAGTAAAATAAAAAATTAAAAAAAATCCCCTAAAGCAATTACTAACCTAGTAAAATCATTGAATTTGTAGTTTAGCCAACTATTGCCTAATTAATATCTATATTTACATGAAATTATTACTTTAAATGTACCCAAAATCTAGACCCATAGAAAACCATCATAGTGAATTAAAATTATTTACTATACTCACTTGAATTCTTTTTGAACTATATGTTATTTACAATCTTTGTTAACCTCCAATGAAATATGGTTAACAAATCTTGACCTGACTTTGATATTTTTGGAGAATAATTTATTTTCACTTTTAGTCTCTTCAAACTATTAGTTAATTTAATTCGTAATATCAAACTAAAAATTAAATGGGATTGAAGTGCATTGTTTTGGCAAACATTGCAGTTTAGGGAGTTCAATTTACAATGAGAGGAAAAGAGATAATTTTTCTGCCTGATGAAGAGAATATACTTAGGTTCTCCTGTGATTTCTTTTCATGCATGTATTCAGTGTCCACTTAGAATCTAGCACAGGACTAAAGCTTTAAGTGTGGGAAGCAGAAAAAAACACTTTTTTTTGTTTGGATTTTATGAGCCTAACAGGTATCACTGAAATTTAAAAGAAATGAAAACTAAAACTTAGACCCTATTCTCATGGAGATTTTTTTTTTAAGGATTATGTTTACTGAAGAGGAAAAATCCTTAGGCTAGCACCCTAGTTGCACAAAGAAGGTGAGAGGAAAAAATGTGATTAAATCTTTGTTCTTTAAAGACTGCTTACAGCATAGTATGGGAATAAAATACTACCCAAAGGAAACAGATTAATTTTGTACAGACTTAAATTACTACAGGCAATGAAGAATGAAGGCCAAAGTAAGATCACATGTACATAATCAATTTTGCTTTCTAAAATAGCTCTTTGCTCATGTATGTAACAACTATTGTCCAAGAACAGAACAAAACCACTATTTTTGATATATGGCTAAAGAAGCAGATTGAAATTTATCTGAGCAGATAAAATAATCCAAAACTTGCTGCAATTCATTTTTAGCTGCCTGGCGACTCACAAAGTCAATAGCACCAAATAAAAACAGTGGTTCACTTTCAACACTGGTTTAGCATAAATTTACGTGCAAAATCTACAAGTTTATTCTGTGTTTTCAAAATTATAAGAATGAATGTGAAAAGTAAAAATCAGACATAATGAAAAATTACAAACCACAAAAGCAAATGGCGACCTTAATTCAGAGGATGTTTTTAAAAGGAAGTTTGTATTCATTGGTTAAAATGTTTCTGAGATGGTTTTGTTGCTCAGATAAAATGGATCAGAAAATCCTGTAGAGCTGATCATAAAACTCACTATGACTTTGATAAAAAATTCTTTCACTACTGCTTTTATTATTTTTACTGTTAGAATATTGTTCCTTCTATCATGGCTTAATACTCGGGTTTATTTCCATGATTTTTTTCATACTTCAGAGATTTGGTTATAAAATCATCTTTCTGAAGTTTTCTATGTTGGGCAAGTATTTCCAACATACTATAAATTTTTATTTCAAAGGATATATTTTTCCTTAATGCTGTACCATGTGATCTATTCTGTCTTCAAGATCCAATGGCCTGAGTTGTAGTGGTGTATCCACATCTTCCAGCTCTTGTAGTTTTCTTTTGGAATGGTCTTAAGGTTTATGTGTTCCCAGTCAAGGTCTCCTTATGAGTCTGAGCACTGTAAGTTGTTATTTTGATTATCTGTCTTCAGAAAGCACTCGCAACCAGCTCCACATTCTGCGGAACGTAAAAGAAGACATAGCTCTTTCCTTACAAGTTTACAGACAGGGTGGATGGACAATGACTGGACATACAAATTAGACACAAAAATACTAATAAATCTTCTTTCCTAATGCTCTTAGAAAGGTCCGTAACCAGATATCTTTGCTAGACTATTACTTTTATCATTCATGTCAGTTCCTTCATAATACCATAAAAAATATCTGGCTAGAATTTGTGGATGATCTCTGAGAAGGAATGTTGAAAAGGAATTGGAAAGGAGAGGGACAAGAGTGGGCATATGCTACATCAGCAGCTGTGTGAAAAAATTAACTGAAGAAGAAAGTTGGACAGGCAAAGTGAAAAGATTAGATTTGAGATATAGTTGGAAAAAGGCCAAACATACAATATACTCTAAAATTAACAGTAGAGTGGTACAAGGAACAGTGGCTTTCTGTCCTTCCTGCAGCATGTTTTTACAAAACTTCCTGGATAGTACATAGAAGAGGCTAGAGAAAGCCAGCCACTCTTTGGATGCAGATATCACTCGCTGGCAGTCAGGACAAGGACTCTTGATATAGTGCCTAAGCAATGCAGCTAATGGCAGCACATAAGGAGGATGACAACCTGACCTTTGCAAGAGCCATGACTCTTCAGCCCTGAAACAAAAGGGAAGGGACTGTAATTTGGTCAGAATTACTGCTCCTCCTGGGCTGTTGACTCAGTCAAAAGGCTCAAACTAGCTATTAAGATGAAATAGTCAGGAAAATACATAAAAATAGTAGTGATGTATTGCTTCTGTTTTCCTTAGCTTTGAACATATGTTGAAAATTCTAATAAACCTTTAAAGGCAGTGGTGTTCACAAATGACATATGAACATAAACTTGTTTTTAATGACTTTCTTACTTGCTGTACAACAAACAAGATTTAAAAACCTGTTCCTATAATTTGCTCTGATCTTTTCACAATATTACCAGTCAGTAAATAAGATACTTGGTTCTGATTCTTTTTTATGTTTTTATTATTTTATAGCATATGCTTCACACACACAAATATATCCGTTTTGTACTACATCAGGAAAACAGCACATAAAATCTAACTCAACATAAAATATAACTGATAAATTACAAAAATAAAATGACTGCAATAGGGCAGCACTGTGGGTTGAACTTGTGAAGGGCTGGGGCATCCAACAAATGTTAGATTCTGCACTCCAAAGAGTCTTCTGAGACTGCTTTCCAAGTTCCTATTGTTTAAGATAGATATTCAAATAGTCCAGCTTACGTACTGAAGGCATCTTATTAAATCAACAGAATTTAGCCTCAGTAGCAGCTGTAATATTTGGCCTCTGCATAGTGTAAAAGAACAAGAAAAAAATATTAGGAATTGCATATATTTTATAAGTAGAAACAGCAGGGCTAATTGAATTCTACAAAGAGACTATCATTGAACTGTGAAGAGCCTTTGAGCAAATTTGTGGCCACATTATGCCTTTTTTTTTTTTTTCTTTTTCATCTCATTGTGTTCATCTGGCTCATAATTTGGCTCCAAGAGCCAGAACCTCAGCTGCTATAAATTGGTGTCATTCCACTGAAGACGGAGAAGCTGCATTGGTGTATACCATCTGTGGACCAGCCATGTTTATTCCTTCTATTTTTATTTTTTTTTTTTAATATTTGAATGAAGGTATAACCAGAAAAGCTACTATGGGCTAAAAAGGAAATGAATAAGCATAATTTGAAACAGATCCAGCATGGCTATAGCATTTCAATTACTTGAATAAAAAAGATAAAGCCCAGACTACAACTGGAAGTCAATAAATTGGAGATTCAGAGATCTTCCTCACATTATAACCATCTGCTGCATAAGCAGGTACATTCAGCTCAGATCATTTAAACCTTCATTTTATTTGTAGAAAACCAACTGAAAACAAGATTTTCTTTTTTTCTGAGGAAATTTAGTTCTTGTGTATTTGGTTTTGTATTTTGTTCACCAGGACAAATTAAGGATATAGTCTTTTGTGTGTCTTTTGTGGCAGGCTGGTACTGACCCAAACACAGACTGTGCACCAAAAAGATCAGTGGCAGGAGAGGTTCCACCTTAAAAACATGATGAAGAAAATAAATATGAAAGAAATTCTGAGAAAGGTGAAAATTGTCCCTTTGTGAAGGAAGAGATTATTGCTCTTAGGTAATTAATAATGACTGCTGGCACTAGAGGTGTGAACTTCAACCTGTGGAGATTGATCTGCGCTAGATCTCTGTCCTTGCAGATGAGCTCAAACACCTGTGGCTGCTGCTGGCTGAAACTCCCAAGGCTTTCTCCCTGTGCTATTAAAAATGCTGCAGTGAACTGCATGTATAGTACTATTCAGTGTGTATAGAGTGTGTTCACCCATTCCTATTCTGAAGATGTGCCAGGTTTTTGGTGTATGAAATGGAAAGCTACAGTAGGTTATAAAAGTGTAATGGATGATTTAGGTGGCTGTATTCAGCTGTAAGCAATAAATGCTGAGCTTGGCAGAAACTACTAAAGGCAAAACCGCAAGTGATTTACTAGCAATTTAAAGCACATGAGATTTGTAATGCATGAAGCCCTCAGGCCCATCACTTCTCTTCAGTAATAGGAAACAATATTTTGGTGAAAAATGGCACATTTAATTTCAACCTTGTGCTGTAAAATATAAAAGCAGCCTAGTTTTCTTCATTTCTCAGGGTATAACTTTTTGAATCTTACTCAATCTGCAAGTGTTGAAAAAGTTGGCAATATTAATATCTCTTAAGTGAGTTTTATTATGAAGGAAAAAGAAGTTATTTTAGGATAACTAAACGAGAAAAGTTTTAAAATTAAGTGATTCAAATTTTATCTTGCATATGATGAACTTGTTTAACTCCATAGTGAGCAAATACAGCTATCCATTGAAGGAAAAAATGAAAATGTCATCTATTTCAACCCAAGTACTATAACAGCTAAGTAGTTCAAATATTAATTTTAATTTAAGGGGTCATGGTGGGTGGAGGGATGCTGACATGAAGCTGAATACTGAGACATCAAATATTTGGTGTGACAGAGAGAAACACCATCCAGCTGGCAACACATGCTGAAGTTTTCTTGGTATGTAAAATTTTCAGTTCACAATGCAACCTTTAAAACATATTATTTTAAACAGTGAGCATATGAAAATCATGTAGTAGATCACACTGTGTGTTTGGAGGACTGGAGATAGAAGTATAAAGCATCTTTTAATTTTCAAAATGCCCTGTATGACCTACAGACTGGAAGGCACAATGAACCTTACAACACCACGTTCTGAGAAAAGTGGCATTTCCACTCAGCAAAGCTGATCAGGTTTTGACAGTTTTCCATGGGTTATTTCCAACATGGTCATGTTGCTTAATTCTTGAGTTATCACCTCCTCTCTGAAAAATGTATTGAAGTAGGTGAGTTCTGCAAACAGCCAAATGATGAGCTAATTGCTGCAAATCCTCCTCTAGCTAGAAAAGATCAGGTATGTTTTCTCCTGTGCTATCAGTAGCTGAGCAACAGGTTACTGATAATCCAAAATTTGGTTTGGTGGATTTTCTGTGCACTCCCCTATATATGCAACCTCATTTGCATCTCTGCTCTGTGCAATACATTGCCCTCCTGTCTGCTCTCATGCCTCAATGGTGCCTACCATACATGTGTGTACCTTTGCAGAAAGGATTATTTTAGTCATAAAATAGCTGTTGTAAATACCCCAGATTCCAAAGGTAATAAAGATGTCCTGAAATCCTTCTTCTAGACAGATAAATGACTAGATTAAAATTGTATCCATTCATGCATTTGCTAATGGAGATTAAAACTCAGTAGTAGGCAATGAAGAAATTATGCTTCTAATTTATTTTTTTCTTTTAAGATCTTAGTGGAGTCTTTCCATTACTGAAAACTTGAACCTTTCTAAACTTATTTATCACAGCTAAGGTCTGTCTGAGAAAGTTTCTAACCAGAAATATAAGTTACTTGATATTACATAACCTTAGACCAGCAACATGAAGATTGAGGGACGGAGTTAAAGCTATGAACCAAATATTTATACTTTTATATCTGAGTCTATGGTAATACATTAGTCATTTCTGTTCTGCCTATGTAATCCCGCCTAATTTTATTAATAGAAAGAAGATGAAAAGGAAGTAGCAAAAGCACTTGTTGTCAAGTGGCAATATAGATACCCACTTAAAATCTAGTATCTGTACAAGGAGCCATAACTGACTAAGAGGCAGTTTTCATGTCCTACAGTGATTTCCCCAACCCCTCAAATTATTCAATTGGAATAAAAAAAATCAAAATCACAAAAGCTTTTAAGAACTGAAACCTCAAGATAAATTGGTCAAAACTTTTCAACATAGTTTTTGACCTTATCCTTTTAAAATTTTGTTTCTACTTTTAAACAAAACTCCATTTCTTTTTCCAGCAAAAGGTTTAGCTTATTAAAAGATTGTGCTGAACTTAATTATTTGGAGTAATTTAGGAGCAACAAACTGTTTAGATAATAAAAAAATAATAAGAAGCAGAACATTGAATAAGGAATTAATGAAAGTATTTTTGAATGGCTTTGCAGGTGGGGACATGAAGAATTTTGATATTCAAAGCTGCTTTCAGAAAAGCTGATGTTAGTAGCCAGGTTTTTATGAGAATGGGTAAGAACATTTTAAATGACTGCCAGAGGGAAGGCTGTAGAAATTAGATGAGATGTTGTGGATCTTTGGAGGTTAGAGATGTTAGGAAAGGACAGATATCACAAAAGCCATGGAAGAAAATAACAAGAATTAGACACATTATACACTGATGGCATGACAAAGAGCAAGAGCTGTATCTCTTCACAATTGCTTTCCATCTGTCACACACAAGCAAGCACCAGTCCAAGGACATATTATGCTTCCTTTCCCTTGGGTGCAGAAAAAAAAGTGGTATTTTTACCCAATTCTTCCCCATTCTCAGAAATTAAGCCATTTCCTTTTGACCTCTTTAGTATCATTTCCTCTTTTAGTTCTCCTCATCCCCCATTCCTACCCCCACCATC